>CM025781.1:2550807-2565511 GCA_014636745.2 Centella asiatica | reverse complement strand
AGAGAAATCAAATTGCAGATTTTGATACTTGTGATTACAAACGTTTTTGAAATTACTTTTATTAAAGTATAAGAGACGTTTGCTATTCAAGAATCATGGGTAACTACCAATTTACCCTTTTTCAGAGATTGCCCTAATCTCTGATTGATCCGTGTGATAAGAGATTGACCCGATTAGTCTCCGATGTAGTAATTACTCATCGGGGACTAAAATAATCTCCGATGAATTAACTCATCGGGGAATAATCGAGTCTCCGATGAAGTAATTTTAACTGATCGGGGATTAGTTAAACTACACATCGGGGATTAATCGAGTCTCTGATGAAGTAATTTTAACTGATCGGGGATTAGTTAAACTACACATCGGGGATTAATTGAGTCTCCGATGAAGTAATTTTAACTAATCGGGGATTAGTTAAACTACACATCGGGGATTAATCCTTTAATCTCTTATCACTCTTTTTCTCAGGGACTTAATCCCTGCTTTAGTTTTTTTCTTTAAAAAAAATTTTCCAACAACCATATTGATGATTATTGGCTTCATGTATCTGTTTTATCATATTTAAAATAGCTTCTTTTTCCAGAATTAATTATTCTAGCTTCATGCAACTGTTAAACAACTTGAAAGTTAAAACTTTAATTTTTAGAACCATAATTCAACATTCCTAGTTCATAAACTAGTCTGTTGAATGTAGATTCATCCAAAGGTTTTGTAAAAATGTCTGCAAGTTGTTTATCAGTTGCAACCCAGTGCAATTCAATATTTCCTTCACTAACATGTTCCCTAATGAAGTGATATCTTATATCTATGTGTTTAGTTCTTGAGTGTTGCACTGGATTTTCAGTTATGGCTATGGCACTAGTGTTATCACAATAAATTGGAATTTTGGATAGTGTCATACCATAGTCTAGGAGTTGATTTTTGATCCACAAGATCTGTGCACAGCAACTCCCAGCTGCAATATATTCAGCCTCTGTTGTTGATGTAGAGACTGAATTTTGTTTCTTGCTAATCCAAGAAACAAGTCTGCCACCTAGGAACTGGCAGCTTCCACTTGTGCTTTTTCTATCAAGCTTGCAACCTGCATAGTCAGCATCTGAATAACCAATTAGTTTAAAGTCAGATTCTTTAGGATACCATAATCCAAGGTTTGGGGTACCCTTTAGATATCTGAGTATTCTTTTTACAGCAATCAAATGTGACTCTCTAGGGTCAGCTTGAAATCTAGCACACAAGCATGTAGCAAACATTATATCAGGTCTACTTGCAGTTAGATATAAAAGAGAGCCTATCATTCCTCTATAACTAGTAATATCAATTTTCTTTCCTTTTAAATCCTTATCTAGTTTAGTGGAAGTAGGCATGGGTGTTTTTGCAGATGCACAATCAACTAAGTCATATTTTCTCAATAAGTCCTTGACATACTTAGACTGACTGATAAATATTCCATCAGTTGATTGTTTTATTTGCAAACCTAAGAAAAATGTTAATTCTCCCATCATACTCATTTCATATCTAGACTGCATGAGTTTTGAGAATTTTTCACAAAGCTTCTCATTTGACCCAAATATAATATCATCTACATATATTTGCACCAAAATAATATCAGAGCCTTGTTTTCTATAAAATAAAGTTTTATCTTTGATACCTCTAACAAATTTATTTTCAAGTAAAAACTGAGATAGAGTATCATACCAGGCTCTTGGTGCTTGTTTCAAGCCATAAAGTGCTTTGTCTAATTTGTAGACATGATTTGGAAATTTGGAGTCTATGAAACCTGAGGGTTGGCAAACATAGACTTCCTCTTCCAATTTTCCATTTAAGAAAGCACTTTTGACATCCATCTGGTACACCTTGAAGTTCTTGTAGGCTGCATATGCCAGGAAGATTCTGATTGCTTCAAGTCTTGCTACTGGTGCAAAAGTTTCATCATAATCTATTCCTTCTTCTTGAGAATATCCTTTTGCAACCAGTCTTGCTTTGTTCCGTGTAATTGTACCAGCTTCATCTAATTTGTTTCTGAAGACCCACTTGGCACCAATGATTGATCTATTCCTTGGTTTGGGTACCAGTCTCCAGACTTTGTTTCGAGTGAATTGGTTTAATTCCTCTTGCATGGCTAATATCCAGTCAGGATCTTGAAGTGTTTCCTCAATTTTCTTTGGCTCAATCTTTGAGAGAAAACTGAGATAAAGACATTCATTTTGAGTTGCACTTCTAGTCTTGACTCCATCCTCTAAACTTCCAATTATCAAATTTGGTGTGTGGTCTCTCAACCATGGAATTGCACGTGACAGATTTGATCTTGAAGTTGAGGCTTCATTTTCTAGAATGGTGTTATCCATTCTAGCTTCTTGATCAGAGACTGCTCCCCTTAAACCATTGACACCTTCATTATTAGCTCCCCCTGAGCTATTTATGTCTATAGTCTCTGGTGTCAATCTAGTCTCCGATTGTGCATCAGTGACTATAGTCTCTGATGTACCATTAGTCCCCGATGGAGTACTAATGTCATCAGTCTCTTGATTTTCGTCTAATACTCTATTTTCTGATAGAATATTGGCCCTTGGCACTTAATGCACAACAGTTAACTCCCCCTCAATTATATAGGGATCATTGTTATCGTGGGGATTTTCAGTAGTCTCTGATGGATACTCCCATGCATCCAATTCATTCTCAAAACTGAGAGTTTCATGCAATCCTTGACCAAGCATTCCTGGAATCTTTCTATCATCAAATGCAACTTGAATGGATTCCACAATGACCTTGGTTCTCAAGTTATAAACTCTGTATGTTTTGCTTGACAGAGAATATCCTAAGAAGATTGCCTCATCAGATTTATTGTCAAATTTTCCTCTTGTCTCTGATGAATCTCTCAGTACAAAACACTTACAACCAAACACATGTAAAAACTTGAGAGTTGGTTTTCTCCCAGTCATTAACTCATATGGTGTTTTGTTGTAGGCTTTGTTTATCAAGGACCTGTTTTGTGTAAAACATGCAGTGCTTATAGCTTCCTCCCAAAAGTAGGTGGGAAGCTTAGCCTCTTGCAACATGGTCCTTGCTGCTTCAATGAGGGTTCTATTTTTCCTCTCAACAACTCCATTTTGTTGAGGAGTTCTAGGTGCAGAGAATTGATGAGTAATTCCTTTCTCAGTGCAGAATTCAATTACTTGGGAATTTTTGAATTCTGTTCCTCTGTCACTTCTTATTACCCTCACTGTTTTTCCTGACTCAGTTTTTATTTTCTTGACATGATCAATAATTAACTGAGCAGCTTCATTCTTTGCAAAGAAGTATTTTACCCAAGTATACCTTGTGTGATCATCAACAATTACCAGTGCATATCTATTCCTTAATATAGACATCACATTCACTTGACCAAACAAATCCATATGGAGAAGTTGTAAAGGGTCAGTGATTGATGTTGCTGGTTTGTTTTTGAATGATACACTTCTTTGCTTTCCTTTCTGGCATGCATCACACAATCCATCTTGTGTAAATTCCAATTGTGGAATGTCAGCTACCAATCCTTTCCTCACTAGACTATTGATATTCTTGAAATTCAAGTAGGAAAGGTTCTTATGCCAAAGCCAACTTTCATCAGTTGAAGCTTTGCTATAAAGACATGTGATTTGATCAGTTGAAGAAATGAGATTTGCAATGTACAAATTTCCTTTTCTTTTTCCTGTCAAAATCACAGTCCCTGATTCTTTGTCACTTACTAAACATTGATCTTCTTTAAAAGTGACATTGAATCCCTTATCACACAGTTGACTCACACTAAGTAAATTGTGCTTTAAGCCATCAACTAGTGATACCTCAGTGAAGATGACATCTCCATGTTCAACAGATCCATATCCTCTAATATGGCCTTTGCTGTCATCTCCAAAAGTGACTCTTAGGCCACTTCTCTCTTCATACTATTTTAGTAGGGACTTATCTCCAGTCATGTGCCTTGAACAACCACTGTCCAAGTACCATGATTTCTTCTTTTTGCCCTGCACAGTAGAGAGAACTAGTTTGAGATTTTTGGGACCCAAATCTTCTTGAGTCCTTTCTCACTAGCTGCAGATTCAAGACTTGACTCAGAATGAGTCAATTGCCTCTTTCCATGTTTGATTTTAATTGAGCAATTTACAGTCTTGCTTCCACTGTTTGTGAGACTACTTGACTTTGATTTATTATCTTCAATGCAAAGACTACTTGACCTTTTTACAGGTGATTTATCTTTTGTTGTCTTTGAGTTAGTAGTCTCAATTATAGGAATTTTATTTCTGCTCCTACAGTGCATAGCTATGTGGTTTGGATTACCACATACATGACATGTTTTTCTAGGAGCATCAGGCATTGAAACATAGTTGGAGTATTTGTTAATGCCTAACTTGTCATTCCTATTTTTCTTTCTTCTGTTTGATTCCACAACTTTTTCAGCCTTTTGTATTGAAACAGTTTCCAATTTCTTTATTAACTGTTTCTTAGTCATAAACCCAATGTTTAAATGTTTGTTGTCATTCTTCTCAACAATACTCACTGTCTTTTGATTAAAACTTGTTTTTTCAATGTTTTGTTGATCTCGAATGTTTATAAATTTGGGTTCATGAACAGGAGATACAAAGTTAATTTTTCTAGCAACTTTTGGCTTTTCAGTTGTAGATTCAACAGCTTCAATTAGATCATTTAAATCTGAACCTTTGTCTAAATTTTCATCATAACCTAGTCCAGATTTTTGACCTATAGTTTGATATTCTACCAAGTTTTTTAACTTTTTAAAGGAAGTATTCCACAGTTTGATCTTAGCTTGAGCAATTTCAAGTTGCTCTACTAAGTAATATTCCCTCTTTTTCAAAGCATCAATCATATGATGTGCTTTGTTTAAATCAGACTTGATAGTATCAAACTGTGACAATTTCTCTTCAAGAAATTTATTTCTTTTTAAGAGATTGTCACGTGATTCTTTTACATTTGTATGCTCTAGTGTTAATGATCTAAAACTGATATGCAAATCAGATATATCTTTTTGCATGCTTTCAATGCTAGATGTATCAAGTAAATTAAGCACGTTAAAATTCTGATTTGCATCGCATACCTTTTTGGAATCACTTGACTCGTCACTACGAGCCATTAGGGCAAAGTTGTCAACTTCTTCATCAGAGTCGCTGTCAATCCAATCCTTTCCCTCAGTAATCAAGGCTTTGCTTTTGGATTTAGCTTTCTTGTCAACAAAGTCCTTCCTTGATTTTTCAACCTTGGATTTATCATTAGATCTAGGCTTCTTGCACTCATTGGCAAAGTGCCCTAACCCATCACAATTATAGCATCTGATTTTCTTTAAGTCAAAGGTGACTTTTTGACCTTCTCGTTTAGGGTTAGGTTTTCTTGATGACTTCCTTCCTTTTCTGCTAGCCCTAAATTTCTTAAACTGTTTAACCATGAATGCTATGAATTCCTCCATGTCATCATCAGTATCCAGTTCATCCTCATTATCAGTCGAGCTAGCATCAGAGGATTCATCATCAAGCTTCTCTTGAGACTTGTTTGTCTCAACCATCAACGCAGCTCCTTTATCTCTTCCATGCATGCGCTGTCTTTGCTCTACTTCAAGTTCATAGGTCTTTAAATTCCCGTAGAGCCTGTCCAGTGTGAGTGTTTCCATATCATGAGCCTCCCTAACCGCAGTAGTCTTTGGATCCCAGCTAGGAGGAAGAGCTCTCATGAACTTGGTATTGATATCTTCATTATCATATGTCTTACCAAGTATGGTCAAGTCATTAAGCAAAGAATTGAACCTGTCATAGATTGACGTGATTGGTTCATTAGGCTTTGCTTGAAAGAACTCATATTGTTGAGTCAACAATGAACGCCTGTTCTTCCTGACTTGGTCAGTCCCCTCACATAGGACCTTGATGGTGTCCCAGACTTGTTTAGATGTCATGCAATTGATGATGCTATTGAACATATGTTTGTCTATTCCATTGTAAAGTATGTTCATAACTTTAGCATCTTTTAACACTTGTAACTTGTCCTCGTTGGTATAATCACTTTCTGATGCAAGTACAAAGTGTTCTGCTACAATAGATCCTTCGACAGTTTTTGCAGGAACAAATTTCCTGGGTAGATAAGGACCCTTCTCAATCCTATCTATATAATCTGGATCTGTTGCTCTCAAGTGCATATACATCTTCTGTTTCCACATTGGATATTCATCCCTCTTCAGAATAGGGATCCTGGTTCCACCATCACGTCCTCCATTATACGCAATCATGTTAGAGCTGCTTGCTTCGTCATTGTTGGCCATCTCAGAACTTGTTAATTGAGTATTTTCAATTAAAGGCTCTGATACCAATTATTTTCCCAGTGAAATGACCTAGAACTTGTAGAAGGGGGGTTGAATACAAGTTCTCACAACTTTTTCGATTTCTTGTTCTTTAAGAAATTAAACTTTTCTACGGAATATAAAGAACAAGATCAAAGCTTTATAAACAATTGTTTTTATTGATTTAACAATTGATTACAAGTTTTCTAACAATCAAGACAAGCTTTGATCGTCAGCTTCTATTCTGTATATTCTTAGAGATAATACAACCCTTTCAATTCTCTATATACAGCTTCGTATTTTTCTTCTGTAATTTTATAATTACAGCTTCTAAAAACTAAGTTACCAAAAACCTAGCTTTCTAATTCAAATCAAATACAATCTTTCCAATTGAAAGACTTCTAACAAGTTTCCTTGTCAGCTACGTCTTCGATAAAGTCTACGTGTGCATGGAAGACTTTCCTTCTTTGATTTGAACTCTAACTCCATCAGTGATTAAGTCCTCGACTAATCTCCGATGTCTTCTTTCATTAGTCCCTGATCACTTCGAGTAATCTCTGATGCTTTACTTCGAGTAATCTCCTATGCTTTACTTCGAGTAATCTCCGATGCTTTGGCTTTAGTCTCTGGTGATGTCAACTTTTAATCTCCGAGGTATTGTTTTAATCTCTGATGACATCAGCATTAATCTCTGACTCTTTAGTTACAATCCCCGACGACGTAAGCTTTAATCTCCGATGACCAATCCTTCAATCTCTGATGAACAAAACATTTTAATCTCCGATGAAGGATTCTTCAATCTCCGATGGGCAAAGTCCAATCTCTGATGAACAAAACTTTAATCTCTGGTGGACTTTTCCCTTAATCTCCGACAAGCCAAAATCAATCTCCGAAGGACTAATTAACTTAAACAACTTGTTGAACAAACTCAACAAGTATTCCAGCAGTACATACAAAAGAAATGAACCTATCTCTTTATTATAATGACTAATTTACAAACAAGAGATACTACTGCTAGCTACAAAACTAAAG
Source organism: Centella asiatica (assembly GCA_014636745.2). Lineage (NCBI taxonomy): Eukaryota > Viridiplantae > Streptophyta > Magnoliopsida > Apiales > Apiaceae > Centella > Centella asiatica. The sequence goes on along the minus strand of CM025781.1, from coordinate 2,558,163 downwards.
TGTTACAAACCAACACTTTTCTGTATATTTGTATTCCTAAGTATTCTAAAGACAATCATCATCAAATGTTCATAAAACCTAACACCTGCTGATCAAAGGCTGATGGAAAACCTACAGCCTTGCTGTGAAAATTTTGAAAAAAGGGAGACGTCCAGAAAATAAGCTCTCAAAAACTATGTGAATCCCTGCTGGAACGTCAATAATCCTTGCTGGAACTTCCATCATCCCTGCTGAATAATTTTGAAAAAAAGGGGGAGACGTCCAGAGAAAACTGTTGTTTCAGAAACTATGTTAGTCCTTGCTGTCTCCTTGAGCAAAGGACATTCCTGCTGTAACATTCAAAATCAGCAAGGATACTATTCTTGCTGATTCCAGCCCTACCCTTTCACATCAGCAAAGATGTGCTACAGCAAGTCTGATCCTATCCACATTTACCGCCGAAAAAGTAGGTCATCATATCAAGCCGCAATTCTTCTCTCACCTCATTAAATGTCACTCTGCTCCATGATCTTTTTACGGCTGCTGTCCTTTCGGTAATTAATTCTCACTACTACCCATATTTTTCTCCCACTAACTCTCAAAGCAGTTACCACTCTCTAAACCCTTCAACTTCCTTTACCTCCTATATAAACTCATTTTTAACCCTTCTCAAATTTACTGAAACCACAGCTCTGATCTCTCTCTCTATATTCACTCTAATCCCTGCTGAAAACTGCCGTAACCTATCTCCGACCATTCTTTCTGACCACTATCAGCAGACATGGCCAACTGATTAGAGAAAATTGAATCCGAGTCTATCATCGACTTAGATTCCTTTGATGGGATTCAAGACGCTAAAATAACCGAAGTCATATCCCTGCTGAGGAACAGTGGGATACATTATGTGATCTCTGCTGATACTCCCATATATGGGGAAGTGATCAGGGAATTCTGCTCTTCGATGCAAGTCCGTGACCACAGCATAATTGGACGTACAAGTGGTCAGCTGATCCTCATCACTCCAGCAAGCATCGCTCAAGTACTACAGATGCCAAGTGTAGGACTGCTGACTCCACCTACTGTATCCACTGCAGTCCTTGCTGATCTTGGCTACGTTAAAACTCACTCCAGCAAGAAGAGAAAAGATTTCCCAAGGAAATGGGACTTCCTCATGGACATACTTCACAAGACCTTGCTGTGTAAGTTCACCTCTCAAGACGAGGCATCAGCAAGGGTTATATCGTTGGTATCTTTGCTGAAGAATGGGGAGCCAATCAACTGGGCTCAAATCTTCTTTAAAGTCCTTGCTGAATCCTTCTCCAGCAAGAGGAAGACGAAGATTCGTCATGAACGAACTATGTCCCTGCTGCTCAAGGGACTACTTGGAGAACACTTCCCAGCAGGGACCCAGGCAAAGAAGCTCATATACAGCAAAGTGATCAATCCATCCCTGCTGAAAAATTATGGGCGCAACCCTGCTGCCCTGGCCAAAGCAGCTGCAGCAAGGAGAGCTAAGGGACCAGCAGAAAGTCAAACATCAATCCCGAATGCCAGAAGTGATGAACGCATTCCTGCTGGTCAACCTAGCAAGAAGAGGAGAGCATCAGGTCAAATTCAGAGGCCTAAAAAGAAGTCCAAGGCAACGCCTGCTGAATTTGACCTCTCAACATTGACCGAGGAAGAAAGGGAAATTTATGAATTTTACATGGAATTATATGATGAAGATGTGGCTGCTGAAGCCATTGCTGCTGGAGGATCAGATGTGGAACCTCCCTCTGAAGAAGACATCCCCACAGTAGTCCCTCTCACTCCGGAGTCAGCAGGGGATGAAATATTTAAAGAAATTGAGAACTACATCCCTGCTGACTCATCTCCCATCCCTGCTGACGAACAGCAAACATCATCCTCCGAGATCTTTAGAGAGATTGACGAAATGACGGAGGTGGCAACTCCTACCGAACCTATCCCTGCTGACTCTACAGCAAAGGAGCCTGCCACTATCAGACAGTTTTTAATTAGTCCCCGACTTAATTAAAAAATTTTGAACTATCAGACACTAACTAGTCCCCGACAGTTGTTTTTAATTAGTCCCCGACTTAATTAAAAATTTGAACTATCGGAGACTAACTAGTCCCCGACAGTTGTTTTTACTTAGTCCCCGACTGAATTAAAAAATTGAACTATCAGAGACTACCTTAGTTCCCGACGTTGTTTTCGGTTAGTCTCTAACTCAATCAAAATGAACTATCGGAGACAAATTGGGTCTAGTCTCTTATGAGTGACCTTATCAGAGATTAGGGCAATCTCCGATCGAGGGTAATCTGGTAGTTATTCTACCCACGATCGAAAAACGGTTCACTATCTTTAGAATTGCAAACGTTTCTAATACTTTGCTAAAAGTAAAATCAAACACACTTGCAATCACAATCTCTAAAAGCTTTGAAATTATTTTCTCTCTGCAAATTCTCTGAAATCTAACCCTATTTCAAGTTTCTTCAAAGTTCACAGATCTCTTCAAATGGCCGCTAAAATAGTCTGTTTCCAGTTTGGAGATTTCGATTTCATAAAGACTAACCATGCAGGGGTGGCTAATAAGCATGTATTTGGAGCCCAGTATCACCCCTTCGTGGATTTCCTTCAGAACTCCACTCTATCATATGCCATTTATGAAGCTCCCGTCCAAGCCGCTGAAGTTTTCACGGCTGTCTAGTCCACTGCTACCATCCAGGATGAAAACACTGACTCTCCTGTGGTAAGTTTCAGGTATGCTAATACTGTTTATAATATTGACCATAACATTGTTAATAATGCTTTACACTTACCTGTGTATGAAAACTTTGATTTCCCTGCCTCTGATGAAGAACTTCTTTCTATGTTTAAAAACTTACATTATTCTGCTGAAATTAGTTATGTTGGGTCTATAACACGAACCCATCTAAGGCAAGAGTGGTCATTGTTCTTTGATATAATAACTAAAGCATTTACTTCAAAATGCAGTGGCTATGATGCTATCACTACACTCACCCAACAAATTACTTTTAGTGTGTTGTATGATAGACATCTAAACATTGGGCTTTTAATTCTGCAAAATCTTTTGGTAAAACTGAAATCTGGTAATAAAAATAAAATTTATTATGCTTGGTTTTTGATGATGATTGCTTATTATCTAATCCCTAACCTTAATATTACTGGATTGCAAGTTGTACCAACTGTTTTGCAGAGTAAAAGAATTTTTACTGATGTGAAGCATAAATCTGCTAAGGTAAAGGTTCCCTTATTTTTCCCTCCTGTCATGAGGGCTATTCTCATTGACAGGCTTCCAAATCTTTATTCTTTGCAATTCTTTGAGGATATTGAAAGCCAAAACCCCATTAATTCTCCAACCACTTCACAACAACAATCCATAGCCCCCTCCACAGTTTCCCAAAAGACTGTGGTTGTAAAAACAAAAACAGCCCAGAAGCTCCCAATAAAAGGAAAAATAATTGAGGGAGTAAGTGAGGATGAGGGAGAACCAGAAGCTGAAGTACCACTTCAGAGAAAGAAGAGATCAATAACCCTTAGTCAAAAGCAATCCATTGCTTTCCAACAAGCAATGGAGGTTATAAGGAAAAACAGTGAACTGTCATCATCCTCCCAAAAGGATGTTGACATTGAAGAAAGTTCCCAACCAAGAACACACTGTACAGAGTCTGCACAACCTCTTGTTCACCAACAAGAGGAAACCCAAAGAGAGAAAATACAAGAAAAGAGTGACACAAGGAGTGCACACACAGAGTCATCACTTGATGTTCCTCAATTTTCAATGTCTGAGGAACAGCTAACACTCCACACTGTACATTCTTCTCCTTCTTCTCCCATACTTGATTCTTTTGAAATTACACATTTAAATTCTCTTGATTTTTCCCAAGAGAAGCCAATACTCGAGACAAGCTCTCAAACATATTCCATGGATAGATCCCTAGCCCAAGAAATACAAAGGGAACCCCCTATCCATGTCGTCACAAGTATTTCTCAAACCCCCACTTCTGTAGGACAGAGTGCACCTATCCAAATGAGTGAGGTTGTAAGAATAAATAGTGAGAGTCAGGCTCCTATCCTGGAACAAGGAGAGAATACAAACATACAAGAGAGTCAAGCTTTAGAAAGTTTGGAAAAAGGAGAGCAAGAGAAGCTGGGTGCCCAACCCCAGGCAAAAGGAGAGGGTGTGAGCAAGGATGAGATCCTTGAACAAAATAAACGAGAGAAATTTTCAGCAGGTACATTTTTACAACCTGTTGAAACTAGCTCACAAGGAGCTCAAGTTTCTTCTGCTCCCTCCACCAATATCTACACAGAAGAAACTAGGAAAAGCTCAAGCACAGGGGATGCAACATTAAATGTCATATCAGAGATGTCTAATGTAGACTTTGAGATTTTATATGGTCTACAACAACGACAAGATCATATGTCTGCATTGAAGACACGGCTTGCAGATGAAATTGTGCCTGAAGAACCTGCAGAGACAAATGTTGATGAATGGCTTGATGCCACATACTTAAACACTCTGGAGGAAGCAGCCGCCCATTTAAGGCAGGATTATGTGACCAACATAGGGTCAACTGCCTCTGCACCATCTGTTAAAGATATTCTTGAAGAAGTAACCAAGGTGGATAAGAAACATACAAAGTTTCACCACTTCTTGGTTACTGGTATAAATGGTGCAATGAAGAAAATGGAGGAAAGGATGGAGTTGGAGACAAACAAAATCAGAAGGTGCTATGAAGGACACTTGCCAAGGAAGACTATTACTGCCATTGATACACTTATCAAAGACAAATCCAAGACTGACAGTCGACTTCAAACCCTAGAAGCAAATATCCAACTCCTGATCCAAAAATAAGACAGAATGGAGCAACTCCTAATGCAAGCAATTCCACATTTGGCCACCTCCTCTCACCCTAAAGATGCTGATGTCAAAAAGGGGGAGAGTGGTCAATTCAAACAACATGTTCCTGTACAAAAACCAAAATCTGGTCCTGTCCTTGATGCAGAATTGCAAGCAATGATGGACAGGATCTTAAAGAAACATTCTGATCTTCAAGTAGCAATAACAAAGCCAACAACAACAACAACACAACTTCCAACAACAACAACAGCAACAGCAGCATCTCCTTCTTCCACTGCACAAGCCCCAACAATAAAAGACAAAGGCAAGGGTGTTTTGGTTGAGGATCCAAAGAAATCAAAATCTGCTCAACCAGGACAACCTAAGCTGATGGGGGATGTTATGAAGACTGCTCACTTTCCCACTCCAGTTGAACTGATAGTGGATGGGAAAGTGGAGTTGGTTTATCCTCAAGAGCGGAGGTTAATAAAAGTTGATGCACTTCTAGCTCAGAAACTTCAAGAGGAGGAGGATATGGCAGCAGCTAGGGAGGAGGAGGAGGCAAAGAAGAAGAAAATCTTTACAAAGAGATCAAATGCACAGAAAGCAGCCATAACCAAGAAGAAGAATAAAGTGATGGAAGAGGATAAGAAGAAATCAAGAAGGAAACCTTTGGTCCAGGAACCTGCAAAGAAACTTGTGATCAAAGCACTTATCAAGAAGCCTACCTCTCAAGATCCTCCAAGGTCAACTAAGAATGCTTTGGTGACTGTAAGTGGACCAACAAAGCCACGAACAGTTCCATCAAGGAAGTCTTATAAGGTTGAAATGGCTAGTACTGAAGAGATTATCAAGGCCCTGAAGAAAAGTACAAAGAAGATAGATCTAATTAAGGGTAAAAATAACAAAGATCTTCTCCATGTCCTTTTAAAGGATGAAGAGTCTTTAAAGTTTGAAAAGCCAGCCTTGGAGGGGCAAGCCAAAGAGAATTTGGAATGGTTGCTGACTGTTGTGCCTGAGACTTCTGATCTCAACATGGGTTTTCGAAGCCAGATTCAAAAGGTAATAAAGGTGAAGCATAAGGTGGATACAGTGCCGGAAGCTAATCCTAAACCTCTAGGATTATGGTATGAGACTTTTCATGGAGAGAAAGTTTTCTTCAATTACAACAGAGATATCAACAGTATCAATGAGAGACATATTGAAGGCTTTATCAGTCTACTCAAGGATGCTGAAGATGAAATGGAGATTATTTTGAGAAAGCTGTTGATAGAAAGGCTGGATGTGCTGAAGAAAAATAAAAGATGAAGTTGTTGAAGTTGGAGGTATGTTGGTTGTTAAATAAGCTGTAATTTTATTTTTATTTTTATTTTTGAAGCCAGACTTGTAGGATTTTTATTTTTATTTTTGAAGCCAGACTTGTACGATTTATTTAATCATTTAGTAAAATTTTAGAGTTTATTTCTTAATTATTATTTAATTGTTTTAATTAAATAATAATCATTTGTTAGGTTTTAGAACATTTGATGATGATTGTCTTTAGATTACTTAGAGTACAAATGTATAGAAAGTGTTAATTAGTAACACTGAAGTTTTGTAGCCAGTAGTTATCTTTTTGTTTGTAATTCATTCATTCTTTGTAAAGAGATATAGTTATTTCTTATTTGTAAGTAACTGCTGGAATGGAGTATCAAAGTTTCAGTAAGTCAAAATGTGTATTTGATCCGTTGGAGTTTACAAAAAGGCTTGTCAGAGACTAGGAAAACTTGTCAAAGACTAAGGAATTTTTATCTATCAGAGACTAGTTTTGCCTGTCGGAGACTAAGGCTTACGTCATCAGAGACTAAGTCCAAAGGGGTCGGAGACTAAAGCTGACGTCATTGAAGACTAAGGTTAAAAGCATCAGAGACTAAGCTGACGTCATCGGAGACTAAGCTTTAAAGTATCGGAGACTAAATAACTCTATCGGAGACTATACAATCTGACGTCATCAGGGACTAAAAGCACCAGAGACTAGTGATGACGTCACCAGAGACTAAAGATGAAGCATCAGGGACTAATCGTGTTTTATTTCCTGAAAGATACATAGTTTGAATTGAATGAGGATTGTCTTCCACGTAAAGCAAGATATTATTGAAGACGTAGCTGGAAAGGAAACTAACCAGAAATCTCTTCCTAATCAAAAAGGAAAGATTGTATTTGATTCAAATAAGGAAGCTGAATTTTATTCAGAAGAGTAACTGAGTTAATAGCAATTCAGTTGTTAGAGAAGTTGAAATTAGTTTTACAGAGAAAATTTGAAGCTGTATAGGTTTTTCATAGTTTGTATCATTTCCTATACAGAATAGAAAAGAAGGTGATGATCACATTGTTGTGATTGTTAGAATTTGTAATCAGTTGTGAAATCAATATAGCAATTGTTTATAAATTAATCTGAGTTCTTGTTCTTTATATTCAGCAAAAAAATTTAATTTCTTAAAGAACAAGTAATTCAACCCCCCCCCCCCCCC
>CM025781.1:2517539-2550707 GCA_014636745.2 Centella asiatica | reverse complement strand
CCCCCCCCCCCCCCCCCCCCCCCCCTTCTACAAGTTCTCGACATCTCACTAGGAAAACATCATTTATGAATTATTGACTCGTCACTTAATTGTGATAATTAAGAGACTCTAACATCATAAATTAATTTGTAAAAATTTTAATCATGTAAAAAGTTCATTTACATGTCAAAATAATTATTCGAAAGTCATTTATTTAACAATTTAAATTGTATAGGTATTCTATTTTATTTTATTTTTAAATTTGGATTGGGCCAAAAATAAAATAAATTGGACTGGGTCTGATCCGGGTTGGATCGGGTCAGAATTGGGTTGGGCGGACCCATCTTCTTCTTCTGTTTCGGCTATCGCCGGTGCCGTTTTGACCGGACGGCAAACCGTCACCCCCTGACCATCGCATTTCACACACACACACAGAACGTCGGTGGAGGCACCGCCATGGCATTTGCCACAGGCGAACATACCCTAGTCACCGTGTCGTGGCCGGAAAACCACTAAAGCCGCAGCTCGAAGCTCGCTGTCGGCGAGCTCGCGATTAACGGCAGGAAAGCTCGCGATTGAACTTCAAAACTCCATTTCTTCACCATTTTTAAAGATTCAAGTATGAAAATGATTCTGGAGACATGAAGAAACTCATACATGCAACTAATTTCAAGTTCTAACAACACAATTGCAAGAAAAATGAAGAAAACAATTCGGGTATTTTAAATATTTTGGTCGAGCTTGAAAACATGAAATACTTGATCATTTTTTAAAATTATTTGAGGCAAAACGAAGCACTCATCAGTAGAAACGACTTTATCAAATCATTTTGAACAAACAACAAATTAAGCATCAAGTCGGGTTTCGATTTGAAGAAACTAGGGTTCTTGCGGTTTGAGTTTATTTCTTGAATTTTTTTTTTATTAAACTTTAAAAATCCATAACTCACAAATCATAAATGCATAGACATGTGTTATATATGAAAATGATATTGAAAATTATTATCTGCACAATGGCACAAACATAAATGACAATAAACGTAAAAATAAAAGAGCAGTGTGTATACCTCTTTAAAGGTTTAATGAAATAAATGCTCAAAATCCGAATTTAAATTTTTTATTAGTGGATTTGCTGAAGAGGTTTGACTGAAATGGAGGCTAGGGTTTACTCATAATGATGTATTTATATAACTTGTAAAACATTCTTGGCCATTGGATTAATTTTTGAAAATTTTATTTGGATTGGAAAATTTTTCCCTTGGATTGGAAAATACCTCTTTGTTTTGCCATGTTGAAAAAATGCTGAAATTTGGATTAACTAGTGTTTAATTTAATTGTTTATTCACTAATTGCAATTTTAAATGGTTATGCATTGAGTTATTGCATAAACTGAAAAGTTTATCCACATAGGTGAGATAGAAATGTATTTATGACATTTTTGTCATGATTAGCGTCTCATAAATATTAAAATGTCATGATCGTTACGATTTGTCGCTAGTGGACGTGCACACATCGATTAGCGTAATTTGTGTGTATACTTAATCGTAAAATCTATCAGTTGTTGAAAATAAGTGAAAATTTCATAAATAACGAATTTAATATTCGTACATTTTATTTGAATTTTCGGTTTCTCACAAATATCCCCTGATGCAACAGGATAACTCTTGATGCAGCAAGAACATCCCATGATGCAGCTATAACTACTGCAACAAACAACCCTTGACGGCCAAAATGGAACAACCCTTGATGCAGTTATCCTCCGAAGCAAAGAGCAGAGTTGGGCAGGATGACAGAAAGAGATATCCCCTTATGCAACAGGATAACTCTTGATGCAACAAGAACATCCCCTGATGTAGTTATAACTGCTGCAGTAGAAAACCCTTGATGGCCAAAATTATCCCCTAACAACCCCTGCTGCAGCTATAACATCCCCTGTTGCAGCTATAACATCCCCTGCTGCAGCTATAACATCCCCTGCTGCAGCTATAACATCCCCTGACAAATTATCCTCGAAACAATAAATCTTATCATGTCTTTTTCGTAGGAACAATAGAATTGTAAGATTGCAAAAGATACAATACAACAAAGGTTTCAAGGTCTTATACATGAGCAACCTCAAATGTAAGTATGCATATATAACAACAGGCAGCATCATTACAACAGGCAGCAACATTGCAGCAACAAAAGTTATCGAATGATTCAGCAATCAGTAGCACCAAGTAAAAAGAAGTGCAGCACTTAGAAAAATGCAAGAAGAAGAAGTGCAGCAACATGCGAACAATTATCTTCTTAAAAATTCTTAATGATCTATAAAGCTGACAAAAGCATCAAAGTCAAATATGAGAAATAAAGTTATTAAACCTCAAAGACTCAAACTTTAAAAACGACAATTAATAAAGTTATTAAACCTCAAAGACTCAAATGTTAAAAAGGACAATCACAATCATAATAAGAACAAATAGTGCTATTCAGCAGCTCTTTTATTTTCCAAATCTCAGGAAGAAATACATTTGCAGTTGGATATTCATAGCCAGAAAATACATTAGTAGCCTCACTGAAAACTTCCGAGAATTGCATAACCTTAGATGCCTTTTCCCAATCACCACTATCAGGTAAGAATTTGTAAGTAGCGTCTCTATCAGCATATTTAGGAAACACCTCTTTAAATTTCATAGCCGATTCAAGCATGAGATATGTAGAGTTCCATCTAGTCGCCACATCTAACACGAGCCTCTTTGTAAGAGGTAATTACAATTGTTTTGCAATTTCATAGAACATATTCATCCTAGAATGTGAATTCCACAAGTGCTTAACATTGTCTCTTATGTTTGAAATAAAATCATCAATAACTACCATGCCATCTTTGACTAACAAGTTAATTATGTGAGCACAACATCTAACGTGAAAAATTTTACCACCAAAATAAAGATTCCCTTTCAATGTAAAACTGTCAATCAAGTGTCGAACAGCAGAGTCATCACCAGAAGTATTGTCTAAAGTGATTGTGAATATTTTGTTGGAAATATCCCATTCACTTAGACAAGCAAAATTGGTGTCGTTGATAACTAAACCAGAGTGTGGTGGGGGCTTATGACAAAAGTTAATAACCCTCTTTTGCAATTTCTAATCACAACCAAGAAAATGAACAGTTAAACACATGTAGCTAATCATCTAAGTAGAGGTCCAAAGATAAGATGTTAGACTAACTCTCTTAACACTTTGTAACAAGGCATGGACTTTTTTCTTTTCTAAAGAATAAAGTTTCATGCAATCTGATCTTGGGGTGATACGAGATAAACTTCAAATCTAGGATTTAAAGTCTTCAATAGTAACACAAAGAATTCATGTTCAATCATCCTAAATGGATACTCATGAACAACAATCATTTTGGCCATAACTTCCCTAACGTTTTCTTTATCATACTTAAATGACATAACACTACTCATTTTTCTTTCAGGCTCAAGCATATGATAAGATAATACTTGTTGTCCACTTTTTCCAGAAATTGAAGCTACCCTTACAGTGCAAGTAGCATGTGCCTATTTAAATGACTGGTTAATCCAGTGGACTAAAAAGGCAAGCTTGGTATTACAGTGGTCATATTGGATTTTCTTGGTACCATCCTTCATGGTTATCACACTGAATTCTGACCAAACTTTAGAAGTCTTTCGTTTCTTTTTCACTCCATCTTCCTCTTCATCTTGTTCCTGATGGTTTACGGTATAATCATCATTAATAGAATTTGGAGTGATATTCGTATTATTAAAAGCAAAAGGTTGAGTTTGAGTGTTGTTTTTAACATCAAAAACTGGTTGGGATGATGAAATTTCATTCCCACCAAAGACTGGACAAGATTGGAAATCAGTCATGTTGATGAAAAGAAGAAGTGTATACTGCAATGAAATTGCAAATCGAAATTTGGGGATTATGGGTAGGGTGGATGAAGATGAAGATGAACAAGAAACTAGAATGAGATGCTACATCTATATATAGATGAACAAAACATACTATAGAATAAACAATTAAAGATCAAGAGTCATACCTTAATTCCATCGTGATTAGAGAGATCGGGGAGAAATTGAAGAGTTAGGAATTAAACGAATTTGAAAAGTTTCAAAATTATAGTCAATATTCAAATGTGCTTGCTTTGAAACAATCATATTTGCCTCTTGAGAAGCCAAAATCATCATGACTAGGAGAAAATTAGGGATAATTGCAGATTCCCAAAATTATTATATTAAATGTTTACAAGCAAAATCTAGAATCAAAACAAGAACCTAAATCGAACTCTTTCAATGAACAGTAGATCAAATACTCGTGAAAATTTTGAATAGTTCGAGAGCAAATTTGAGTGAGCATCGTCATGTTCGAGTTTAGTTCGCCAAAAACACCGACCACTAAATTCCCTCTCGAATTCGACTATAATGAAGATCAAATCCGAACACCGTTCATAAAATATTGAGTCAATTTCGGTTTGATCTCGAACCGACCGAGCTTATTTTATCCCCTACTAATGAACAAAACCAACTATATTTCAATAGTTGCAACATTAATGTAGCCATCATTTTGTCTACCGCGTCCATGACTATTTTTACATATAAAATAGTGTTTAGCTGGATCCAAATGAAAGAAGTTGTAACCCTTTATAATAATAGCATGTGGGGGTTCTGGTTTCTTCGTCTTCGGATTAACCTTAAGCATTTCATTGGATTTACGCCTGTTTTCCCAGTAAGATGACCTAGAACTTGTAGAAGGGGGGTTGAATACAAGTTCTTTAAAATTCTTTCGATTGACTGTTCTTTAAGAAAATAAATCTTTCTGCGGAATATAAAGAACACAATCAAAAAAACTTTTATAAACAATTGTTTTTTATTGCTTTAACAATTGATTACAAGTTTTCTAACAATCAAAACAAACTTTGATCGTCAGCTTCCTCTAACAATTACAATGTAATCGTCAGCTTCTTCTAACAATTACAATGTAATCGTCAGCTTCTATTCTGTATAAAATAATACAACTCTTCACTCTATACAGCTTCTCTTTTTTTTTTTTTGTATATTTTATAACAGCTTCTAAAACTAAGCTTTATAAACAAAAACCTAGTTTCCTAAGTCAAATCAAATTCAATCTTTCCAATTGAAAGATATCTAACAAGTTTCCTTGTCAGCTACGTCTTCAACAAAATCTACGTGTGCATGGAAGACTTTCCTTCTTTGATTTGAACTCTTCCATCAGTGATTAAGTCTTCGACTAATCTCCGATAGCTTCTTTAATTAGTCTCTGATCACTTCGAGTAATCTCCGATGCTTTAATAAATTAATCTCTGATCACCTCGAGTAATCTCCGATGCTTTGGCTTTAGTCTCTGGTGACGTCAGTTTTTAATCTCCGAAGTATTGTGTTATTCTCTGATGACGTCAGCTTTAATCTCTGACTCTTTAATTACAATCTCTGATGACGTAAGCTTTAATCTCCGATGACCAATCCTTCAATCTCTGATGAATAAATCTTTAATCTCCGATGAAGGATTTCTTCAATCTCCGATGGGCAAAGTCCAATCTCTGTTGAACAAAAACTTAATCTCTGGTGGACTTTTCCCTTAATCTCCGACAAGCCAAATTTAATCTCCGAAAGACTAATTAACTTAAAACAACTTGTTGAACAGACTCAACAAGTATTCCAGCAGTACATACAAGTAAAATGAATCTATCTCTTTATTAAAATGACTAAATTACAACCAAGAGATACTACTGCTAGCTACAAAACTAAAGTGTTACAAATCAACACTTTTCTATACATTTGTATTCCTAAGTATTCTAAAGACAATCATCATCAAATGTTAATAAAACCTAACAACGCCCCTCATAAGGATCTGATCCCTCTTTCCACTGTAAAAAATGGTCATCCTTATCCATATACAATCCTCCTATAAAAGGAATGTGGTTGAGGGCTAGTGAGATACTTTCTTTTAGGTTAGTGTTAAACACCATTTTATCAAAAATCTTACACTTCGCACCTGGTCGTCGCTTTAGAGCAAGACCATAATGTTTTACATAATCCAAAGCCCACTCCACATCTATACGATCAAATTTGTCAATGCCTCCACCTCTATCGCACCAGCTTTTGTACATCTAATCTATCGAAAACTTGGCAACTGTGCCAAAAACTGAAATACATATGGATAAGAGATCAGCCACCGTAAAAACAATGCAAAAAAGACACCCTAACTGATTATACTTAACCAAGAACAGTTTAATATCAGGTTCATTGATTATGATGGCCTTAAGATGTTCAATCAGCAACTTCTCAAGAACCAGGTGTTAGAAAATATTGAATAACAATCAGACTATTAACCAATGAATGAGAATTAATTAGAAGGAATTTCAGAGTAATTCTTCAATTGGACTGATGCGTGACACTCATTGTCCTTAAGGAAATATTCTGCCCCCTTAGAGAATAGCTCTCACTGCACGTGGGTCTCAAATAGAATATACCTCCAGGATTCAACAGTCCTCACTGATCTAACCGGACACTGGAACAATATCAATGTTCAGAAATAGCTTATGACTTTCTTAACCAAACGTATATATGAATAAAGAGAGCAAAGAAGATATATGGTTTTCCTTTGTATATGATCGAAAGATTAATCTGAATTTATAATCGAGATTATAACAATTAATCGATAAAATTGGGATTACACCCGACTGCTTTGTTAGAAGATTACGTGTTAACGAGCAAGAGAATAAATAGGAAGGTGTTAAATGTGGGTGAAAATACCAGCGACGTGGTAAGAGCAATAAAGATGTGACTAGGTCATGTCTAGGTCAAACCTGACTAGGTCAAAGTATCCCGATATTTTTCATCAGAGGATAGTGGTCAGACCTGACTAGGTCGAAGTATCATGTTATCTTTCATCAGAGGATAATGAGTTTCAGACATCGGAGGATAACTGCTGATGGATGATAAAGCAATAGAGGATAAAAGTTATCAGCTAAAATAGGCTATCAGTGGATAAAAGCATTATAAGACAATGTAAACTACCATCAGAGCAGTTTACATTATAGGATAAAAGCATTATTTGCTACAGAGCAGATATCCACCAAGGAATGATTTCAATGAATTGAGTTTCAAAACTTTTATATGCTCCAAATTTTACTAAGATTTTACAACATTATCCAACACCAAGTCCATAATCTAAAATGATTTTGTAGAAAGTTGCATGTATGTACGTATAGAATGTTATTAAATAATATAAATATAACATAGAAAACATACGTGTACAATAAATTCCTGTCAATTTCACAAATCAAAATCTAGTTCATACCAAATTGTAAGGTACCATACACATCCATTATATCTTAAAAAAAGAAAGTAGTCGGTATATACAATAACAAAAGTATAACATATAGACAGTATTAAAAAAATGTGTAAATATTACAGAAAACCTAAAATGTGTAATTATTAAGAAATAGTAACATTAAACCCTTAAAATCGGTAAGGCAGGAGAAACCTCAACTTTTCCCAATATTAAAAAAATGTGTTTGTGAAATTTAAACAGAAATCAATGTTAAGAAGAGCAATCACTGTTGTTTTTTATATACAAACAACAAGAAGAAGCTTACCTTATCACTATATATATATATCATCCAATGTTCCAAGGCTGATAACTCCTACGGACAAGGAACCAAGGTCGTAGTATAGTTAGGAGCCGACCAATCGAGAAGGGAGAGAGTATTTGAGTGAAAGAGAACGACTACCAGTGATTGAGAGATGGGGGGAGAGAGAGAGAGAAAGAATAGCGATGAGAATCGAGAAGCCGAGCGAAAGAGAGAGAAACAGGCAATGGGAGTGGGATGAGAATGAGTGATTTTTTTTTTTTATACTTTATTAATGTATAAAACTTTTGGTTTTTCAAATACCTATCACATTCATTTTATATCACAGTTTACTAACTTTTTGCTCCAATAATTATTACAACGACTGGTGGTCAGTCATGATAACAAATTGCTTTACTTCCAAATAGGTTGACCATCTTTTTACTGCCTCTGCAACAACCATTTGCTTCCTCTCATCAGTAGAATAAGCCATAGCTTTGGGACCCAACGCTTTGCTAAATTAAAATCTTGCAAAGCCAAAATTGGTGCCACAGTGATAGCTTGCTTAAGCTCAGAGATTGTGTTATGAGTTCTTTCATTCCAATCAAACTTCCCCTTTTGCAAAGCCTCAACCAATGGCTTGGCTATAATTCCAAAACCTCTGATGAATTTCCTGTATTAGACTACTAATCCCAGTTATCCCGTTTGCTGCTGTTGGGAATAAGACCTTGACAAATACCAAACCGCAAGCAAAGAGATAATTCAATCACAGAAAAGAACACAAAGATTTACCCTGGTTCACCCAAATTCGGGCTACGTCCAGCCTGTCTGAATATTATTACTATTTATCCAAGTTTTCCACAAGATATAATTATGGTGGAATATCTCACACTCCGCTAATCTACCTTGCAAACTCTCAATAGTTACATAATATCCTCACCCCCTTGTAAGAGACCCTCACAAAGAACTAAATATTATAATTTAGTTTTTTTTATTTACCCATAAACACAATAAATCATTGTATTTATAGACCCCCAACAGAATGTTAGAAACCAAAAGGAATTGGAAAAAAAATAACCAAATCCAAAACCCAATTGGAAACCTATTCTGATTAGGAATAGAAATAAAACACATCCCAATAGGAAATAGAAAAACCTATTCCTAATTAGAAATAGATAATGTTGAAGTATGATCCAACTCCAACATTCTCCCACTTGGTGAATACTTCACACACAATGTACCATCTCCTATACCCTGAGTCTTTAACCCAACTTCAGAAGTACACCACTAAAACTTCTCCAAAGTAACCGGCTTTGTCAAGAAGTTCGCACAATTTGCCACTGTGTCAACCTTCTCCAAGTGCACCACTTTGTCCTCCACCTTTTCTCGGATAAAGTGATATTGAATATCAATATGTTTCGTCCTGGAGTGATACGCTGGATTCTTTGCTAAATGTATAGCACTTTGGCTATCACATTTCACCACAACGGATTTTTCCTTAAATCCAAGCTCCTTGCACAGCCGACGAAACCATATTGCTTCCTTCCCCGCATGAGTCAATGCCATGTATTCTACTTCAGTAGATGACAAGGCAACCACACTTTACCTGTTACTCATCCAACTAACCGGTCCACCGAACAAGTTGAATACATAACCACTTGTCGATCTTCGACAGTCTAAGTCACCACCCCAATTCGCATCAACTGACCCCGTCACACCAAAAAACACCTTATCTCCATTACCCTCAAAACATAAAGCATAATCTGAGGTTCCACGAAGATACCTAAACACTCTTTTGACGGCAGTCCAATGCTCCTTGCTTGGATTAGACATATATCTGCTCAATACTCCCACTGAATGAGCAATATCTGGTCGAGTGCACAACATTGCATACATTAAGCTACCAACCGCGCTAGCATATGGAATGTGTGTCATCTGCTCCTTCTCCTCATCACTCTTAGGAGATAGCTCCACAGACATTTTAACTCCAAGTGAAATAGGAGTCCTGACTGGTTTGCAATTAGACATGTTGAACTTCTTCAAGATTACTTCAACATATTTTCTTTGCCCAAGCCACAGTTTTCGTTGTCCCCGATCTCTCCGTATATGCATGCCTAAGATGTAAGTAGCAACCCCAAGATCCTTCATCTCAAACTGTTGTGCTAGCAATCCCTTAACAGTTTTGATCATCTTCTTGCTATTACCCACCAAGAGCATATCATCAACATACAAAGTCAGAATGACAAAATCCTCACCTGACCTCTTCACATATACACAATGATCAGCCTGACTTCGAGTGAATCCAATCCGTTAAGCATAACTATCAAACTTTTGATACCACATCCAAGGTGACTGTTTTAGTGTTAGAGTGTATGCCCTAGTGGCCAATTATGTAATGATTGTGACACTATATATTTGATATGGTTTTGGTTAATGAAAATTTATTATGTTTTATTTACTGCGTTATATAAATGTTAACATAATAAATGTCCTTAGAAGAATGATACTAATTATATGGATTCAAGTATGTGACTTGAGTATGAGATCATATAAGTATGTGATGTATCATTATTCTTAGATGTCCCTAGTCGAGTATCATTGTAAGCGGGACAACAATAATACATTGAGACTAGTATGTGATTAACTGATGGCCATATCTCATTGGTCATAAATATATACGAGATATATTAAGTTGATACATAGGCACATGTTAGAGAACATAGTACTGGACAGACCCACCATGAGAATTCTACATGGAGCGTTATGCTATGTGTTATAAGTAATTCTCATAGTGACAATGATGTAATGGTCCTTCGACCTGAAGTCATGACATTTCTACAGGGTCACACACAAAGAACATTCGTCAAGGAGATATAATTTAAATGTCTATGATTTTAATATATCAATAAGATTGATTTAATTAAATCATGGCTTTAAATTATATACATATATATTAATATATGTAATCTGTATGAAATAGAGTCCTTTGGAAGGAAATACGAATATATATTTATTTGTGCATATATATATATATATATATATATATATATATATATATATATATATAAAATTCGGATTTTAAGTCTCCTAATTAGATTAGGTTTTGGAATTACTCTATGAAAGGCTATATATATGATATATCAGCTATTCTCTAACAATCGAACGTTTTACGTATTCTAAGAACCCTAGTTGCTCATAATAGAGATACTAGAGTTCAAAGATATAGAGAGAGAGAAGAGAGATACAGATCATACAGCTAGTACTGTAATTCTTCTTGTTCGGATCGTAAGACGATTCGCGGGTGTTCGTGTGGATATCGTAGAGACGCTGTCCTGTTGGATTGCGTTAAAAATTTGGAGACGATCAACATCTTCACCAAAGCTTCAAATTCGCACAATTAATTGGTAAAATCTTAAACTATCTGTATTAAATTGTTTCGCATAGATCCTCGGGTTTGGGTTTCGTTTTGTTTTATTTTAAATCGTATTTTTCCGCTGCGTTTGCTGGTGAAACCCAACATTTAGGCCATACAAGGATTTATCCAACTTGCAAACCAAGTCCTCCTTTCCTTTGACCACAAACCCCTCCGGCTGTTTCATGTAGATCTCCTCCTCCAAATCCCCATGAAGAAAGGTTGTCTTTACATCCATTTGCTCAACTTTAAGATCATAAGCAGTTGTCGCAGATAAAACAGTTCTAATAGATGTTAGCTTTGCCACTGGTGAGAAGATCTCTGTATAGTCCACTCCTTCTATTTGAGAATACCCCTTCGCAACCAGCCTAGCTTTATACTTCTTCACTTTACCATCTGCATTCTGCTTCTTTTTAAATACCCACTTGCACCCAATTTCCTTCCTATCCTCAGGCAATTTCACAAGCTTCCATGTGTGATTCTGATCAAGTGACCACATCTCCTCTTTCATTGCTTCCTCCCACAGATTAGCATCATCTAAGGCTCTCGCCTCTTTAACTGAACCAGGTTCATCACTAGTGACTGTCAAAGCATAAGAGGCACTAAGTGAATACCTGCTAGGTGTTTTCCTAACCCGTGTGGATCTCCTCAATGTTGGCTCTGCTTGAGGCTCTTATTCGGCCTCCACTACATGATCTGAATCAACATTATCATCATCATCCTGTTGAACTGATTGTTCTTCATCTGAATCATCATCAACAGCTTCTGATGTACCATATGGGTCTTCATCTTGCACATCCTTTGTTGAGCTCATATCAAACTCAACATGACTAGTCTCCTTGGGTAAATTTTCAGTGACAGCATCAACCTTTGATGTTTCTCTAAACACCACATCTCTGCTGTACACAATAGTCCGGGTCTCTGGATTCCACAATTTGTACCCCTTAACTCCATCTTTATAGCCAACAAACTTGCACTTCTCAGATTTGTAGTCAAGCTTTGTCCTTTTCTCCTTAGGCACATGCATATAAGCATCACAACCAAACACACGAACATGACTCATACTTGGCTTCTTTCCAAATATTACCTCATATGGTGTTTGATCCTTTACCACTGAAGTAGGAGTTCGATTTTTCAAGTAACATGCTGTAGCAACTGCTTTTGCCCAGAACTCAGGCTCCAAGCCTGCCCAACTTCGCATACATCTAGCTTTATCCATGAGTGTACGATTCAGCCGTTCCGCCACTCCATTCTGCTGAGGTGTATACCTTATGGTGTTCTATCTTGCAATGACTACTTCTGTACAATACTTGTCCATGAACTTATACTCCAAACCATTATCAATCCGAAGAACTTTGATCCTTCTATCAAGTTGATTTTCAACTAATGCCTTGAACTCCTTGAACTTTTCAAGCACATCCGATTTCCTTTTCAAGAAATAAATCCAAGCATACCTTGAGTAATCATCTATAAAGGAAACAAAATACCTTGATCCTCCAAGTGATTCATCCAGAGACTCGCAAAGATCACTGTGTATCAAATCCAGCACCCTTGTAGCCCTTGTACCTTCACCCTTGAACTTTACTCGGCTTTGCTTTCCATACAAACAATGTTCACAAAAGCCAAATCCCATAGAACAATTTGCGACCCCTTCCACTAACTACTTCGAGGCTATGGTAGAAAGCCCCTTCTCTCCTATGTGTCCGAACCGCTGATGCCACAACATGGCTACACTAGTGTCATCACTAGGCTCTGTCTCAGAAATCAATGCACTCCCAAATTGAGGCTCAACAGTGTCTCCCAGCAGCTTGTACAAAGTACCATATCTAGTGCCCCTCGCAATTATCATTGAACCGCGAGTCATCTTGCATGAATCTTTAGTGAAACTAAAGGTGATGCCTGCATTTGTCATCATGCCCACTGATATTAAATTTCTGCTGAGTCCTGGAATATGCATAACTCCGGGAAGGGTCTTCACCATCCCATCACTCATTCTGAGTCTAACTTTCCCACGTCCAACTATCCTTAGTGTCTCACTGTTCCCCAAGTAGACACTACCCCCATCATATTTCTCATATTCGCAAAACCACTCCTTGTGGGAAGTTATATGATAGGAAGCTCTAGTGTCAATATACCACACATCAGAATCTGACTGAGCCACGCAAGCCGCCACCAAGTACAAGTCGCCATCATCCTCCTTTTTCTTTGGATCACCCTTGTTTCCTTTGGCTGCTTTGTTTGGACAGTCTTTCTTACCATGTCCAGTTTCTTGACACTTCCAGCACCGCATCTTTGACCGATCAATGCTTTTAGATCTCCCACGTGATCTAGATCTGTCGTTTGACCGCCTACTTTTGTCTTGGTTTCTGCCTCTTACAATCAAGGCCTCCTTGGTGGAACTCTCCATACCATGGCGTCTCATCTCCTCAGATAACAAGGCCACAACAACACTCTCAAACGAGATCTCTGTATTCCCACTACCAATCGCAACAATCAAATTTTCCCAGGAGTCCGACAGTGAACAAAGTAAGGTAATGGCTTTGTCATCATCCTTTATATCACAATTAATTGAAGCTAATTGACTTACCAAGGTATTAAATTCCTGAAGATGAGTCGAGAACGATCCACCATCCTCCATCCGCAACTTGTACAATTTCTTCCTTAGAAATAATTTGTTGACAAGAGATTTACTTTGGTAGAGGTTCTCCAATTTTGTCCATAGGTCCTTTGCAGATTTTTCACCGGCAACATTCACCAAAACAGTATCAGCTAGACACAACCGAATCAATCCTCGAGCCTTTCGATCCAGTTTTTCCCACTCGGCAATTTTATCTTTTGTCATCGTATTAACAATAGAGGAAGAACTACCATCCTCCTTTTCTGTAATAAGTACCGGCTTCGGATCTTCAATCACCGACCACAGATCACGATCCACTAGTAGATCCTCCATCTTGAGTTTCCACAACTCAAAGCTCTTCCCATTGAATTTCTCAATCTCAACTCTAGATGTATTCGTCGACATCTTAAACTCAAATTAATCCCAGAAACTCTGTGCGCAAACCAAGCTCTAGATACCAGATGTTGGGAATAAGACTTTGACAAATACCAAACCGCAAGCAAAGAGATAATTCAATCACAGAAAAGAACACAAAGATTTACCCTGGTTCACCCAAATCTGGGCTACGTCCAGCCTGTCTGAATATTATTACTATTGATCCAAGTTTTCCACAAGATATAATTATGGTGGAATATCTCACACTCCGCTAATCTACCTTGCAAACTCTCAATAGTTACATAATATCCCCACCCCCTTGTAAGAGACCCTCACAAAGAACTAAATATTATAATTTAGTTTTTTTTATCTACCCATAAACACAATAAACCATTGTATTTATAGACCCCAACATAATGTTAGAAACCAAAAGGAATTGGAAAAAAAAATAACCAAATCCAAAACCCAATTGGAAACCTATTCTGATTAGGAATAGAAATAAAAGACATCCCAATAGGAAATAAAAAATCCTATTCCTAATTGGAAATAGATAATGTTGAAATATGATCCAACTCCAACAGCTGCTTAAGTGTTTAGTAGATTGAGGAACAGGCCAATTTAAAACAACTTGTTTATGCCCAAAAGCATATTTGTTCCTTTTAGCATAAAGCTAGTTGCCCCTCATCCTTTTAAACATTTGCTTAAGATGCTCACAGTGTTCTTCTTTGGTTCTAGAATATACCAATATGTCATCAAAGAAAACCAGTACAAACCTTCTTAGATAGGGCTGGAAGACATAGTTCATGAGATTTTGAAAAGTAGCAAGGGCATTAGTGTGAATTCGAAAACATCCTGATGAGTTCTAAAAGCAGTCTTCTCAATATCTTGTTCAGCCATTCTCACTTGATGATAATCAACCTTTAAATCCAACTTGGTAAAATACCTAAATCCACCTAATTCATCCAAAAGCTCATCAATTAGTGGAATAGGATACTTATTCTTAATTGTTAATGAATTCAACTGCCTGTAATCAACACGGAACCTCCATGTTACATCCTTTCTTTTAACCAACAAAATAGGTGATGCATAGGGACTATGGCTGGGTCTAATGATCCAAGTCTTGAGCATTTCCTCCACCAACCTTTCTACCTTATTCTTCTGTTCCACAGAGCACCTATATGGTGTGATAGAGAAAGGTTCTGAGTGTGCTTTGAGAGGAATATTATGATCCAGTTGTCTTTTGGGAGGCTTCCCTTTAGGTTCTTCAAACACATCTTGGTAGCTTTCAATCAAAGGATGGAAATCTAGATCTATTTACACCTCAATACTATGGCACTCCCCACTGGTAACCATGGTTGTTATGGCAGTAGCCAACTACCTAGACACCTAGGCAATAGGATGCCTGCCATGGCGTCCACATGGTGATAAGTCATTGGTAATAAAAGAAGATGTGGAAATATACTTTTTTAAATTAAAAAAATTAAATCATACAAAAAATTAGCATAATTAGATATTTATTATATTTAATATGATAATCTATATAATATAAATCACGTATTATAAATAAACATAATATAAAGTTTGCGTTTGTTCTTTAAATGTAATATAATTTAATATACTATATAATTGGCTCCTTACAAATGGTGGTTGCACCATCAAATGGGCTTGTCTTGCTTACTTGTGCGTGGTTATCAGTGAAAAAGCAATATGAAGGGAAAATATATGTAGGAAACCATGACGATATAGATACTCAAGGTGATTCTTTACGGCGCGCACTAATCAGTGCCAGGACGTCTTGGCATCACCTAGGCGATGCCTAGACGACGCCTTGATAACAATGCTGGCAACAGTAACAGAATGCAAACCTACCACTATACAATGTTCCGGAATATAAAGTTCCTTCTACATTGCTTATGCAGAGATCATACTAATTGAAATTTGTCATTCCTTGACATTGTAGTGCAACCTTTTCATCCTTGTAAGTGAATTTAAGGGACAACTGTTTAAATTCAAAGGTGACGGGTCCTAATTTCCATAACCACTGAACCCCAAGCACCATTTCACATCCCCCAAAGTTAAGACTCTAACACCATCTTCCACTTCCCACCGAAAGTTCCTGCATACTGCAGAGCTTTCCATTCTATTGCCATCAGCCACAACTACTCTCATTGGTTCTGCTGCCTCAACCACACAGTGCAACCTCTTTTCAGCCTTAGGATCCATAAAATTGTGGGTACTACCCCCAACAATCAACACAGAGAATTTCTTCTTTCCTATACTTCCTGTCATCATCATAGTTTTAGGACTAGGTTGACCCTCCAAAGCATGTAATGGCACAGTCATTTGTCCTTCCACGCCGTCTCCTAAAGTGACTTCTTCTCTTGGTTCCTCATAAAAAATTAGGGGACCATCATAACCATCACTCTCCACTCTTCTTTCAGTCACCATCATAAAGACTTCCGTTGCCTTACATCGATGATCCTTAGAGAACTTTTCATCACAATAGAAACAGAGTCCTTTAGCCATTCTTTCATCCCTTCGAGCTTTAGTTAGAGCAGTTGGTTTTCTTGTTTCTAATTTGGAATAGGTCAGTTGAGCAGTTTAGTTGGTTTACCAATGATGTCCAACTTAGTTCTAGGATTTAACTGAGCTAAAGCTGAACCATGTTGCCCACTTGTTCTTGCTTTAGCTTGACTGAATGAACCTTTTGGCAATGGAACTTCATTATTCTTTGCATGCCTGAGTACCTTAGACAAAGCTTTAAATGTCTTTCCTTAGTCCTGCAATGAAGTTACTTGGAAAGAAGTCCTCTGGTGAGAATGGCAATTTCTCTAACATCCTACCTTTACACCTCTTAAATGTGTCATAGTATTCATTTACTGAGCTATTTTGCTCTAACAATTTCAATTGTTCATAAACATCTCCAAGTTCAACTTCAAAAAACCTTGTTATGAAATTCCCTGAAAATTCCCCCCATTCAACCTTACTTCTAGCACTTATAAAAGACTTACACCAGGATTTAGCTATTCCCTTCAAGTGCATTGCGGCAATAGCTACTCTACTCTCCTAGTTGAATTAATTCCATAAATCTGGAAGTATTCTTCACAGTCTTGTACCCAGCAGGTGGCATCATTTCCTTCCTTATATACTGGAAACACAAGCTTCTAGTATCTCCTTATCCTTGCTAGCCATTCTAGCTTCCTCTTCCTCCTGTTTCTTATTCCTTTCTCTTTCAGCATGCTCTGGATTCCTAAATACTCCTTTAGTTCTTCCTTCTTCATTCATAGGTTTCTTACCTTGAACTTTTTCTGCAAAGGGATTTGTATGTCCATTATTATCATCAGAGTTATGAGTTATGATTTTGCAGCATTCTAATCACTTTCTCCATGAATTTGTCCAACTTATCTTCCAAGCCTCGAAGCCTCTTATTAGTAGCTTTCTTCCAAAATTATACTGGTCTTAGATCTGGTTTTCATAAGAATTTCACTCAACTTAACCGATAGCTCCTTCAATATTCGACAGCTTTAAGTGTCGAGGCTCGCAAGGAGTAAGACTCTCTAGCATTATTTGATGAGGCAAGCTTTATTTGTCAATTTTGTTGTCTTAGTGAGTAATTGGGTATGTCCCACAAGAATATGAGGATTTAGTGAATCAAATCCTGTTAGAAATAAATGCCAGAAAATTTTGGATTAGGTACAATTCTTGGGTTGTATGGATTCAAAATTTTTTGAATACATGATTTTATTAATTATACCTGAAGATATTTTCTTGATCGATTGTTGACATTTTTCCTCATGGTATTTGCTATATGCTAATTGTGCAGTATTCCTATTTTATTTCATGTCAACTGATTGACATTTTGATGTTATTATGTGAGTTTCCGTGGGGTTTATGTTTAAACATATATTTCATGGTTATTATGAATATTGAATACCCATTCTCTAGATATATGTTTTAATTTTGACTACATTCTGGTCATTAATGTTTATGGTTTTGATGTCTCATGGTATTGATGTCTCATGGTATTGATGTTTTAGAACATATACCATTGTTTAAAATTAAAAATGGGGTAGGAAATAAATACTATGCTAATACTCATTTGAACCGTAAACTATCTCATGACTTAAAATGTGTTTGCAATTGAATTGAGAGTTGGCTCTAATCTCTCAAGTTATTTGTTATTCAAGTAATTAAAATGTGTTTACACACATTTGACCTTATAATTAGGATTGAGGTAATCCTTTGAACATATAACGTTGTTTAAAATTAAAAATGGGATAGGAGATACTATGCTAATATGATCTGATTACTCTTTATTTCCTTTTCAGAAGAGAAACGGCTAATGGAGCGAAAGGAAGTAGTTTATCCCGAAAATTGGGAAGTAATTAAAATCCCAAAACTTGGGAAGTAAGGAAGTCATTTTAAAGAGAATTGGATTAAGCTTTTCTACTGTGAACTGTATTTCCTTCCTAACTTGCAGACAAAACGATCTATTGTGTGAGATGTATTCGATGCATAAGTGCTTCATGTCTGAGCTTCTTAACGGGCCTGTAGAGAGGAATATGCCACCATAGTAATATATTGTTATGGTATTCGTCCTTTTTTCACCCAAAAAAAAATGTTCTGAAAAATATAAACTGCTCGGAGTTATCCAAGTTTCCCGTGTAAATCAATCTCAATATTTGGTATGCAAAAAACCAATTTAAGTACTTTGGAGAAAAGCATCATTCCATTATTTTAGCGCGTTTGTGTGGGTTTTGAAGTGCAGATTTTGTAAACGTGGTGATGTGGATACAAAATATATCCAAGGAATGTTGCGCTGAATAGTTGAACCTTTTGTTGGGTTTGCTTATTAAATACTTTCTCCATATATTTTATTGTCACAAAATGTTGTGAAATTTATAATTCAAAATTAAATTGAGATTTTGTATTTTAATAAACGTAGTGATGTGGATATAAAATATTGTTTTAGGGCGTTTGTGTGGGTTTCAAAGTTCATTGTTTTGGGCTGTAATTTACATTTCATTTAAATGGACTGATTGATACCGGACGGATGAAAAATTAAGTAGTACTGCGTAAATTTTCTTGTGTAGGTGTGCAGCGTATAAATTTACTGATATGTAAGCAAATTTGTCCTATTTTTATATAATAAATATTATTATACTAGAATGTTTCCAAATATATATAGGGTTCTATTTAATAATGATTTGAAAAACGACAAAATATATTGGGAGAAAAATAACAGTCTTAAATGTTGTGAGAAACATACTATGTGTTACTTTGTATTAATTGAAGTTGATTATTATTTTTGGTTGAAATAGTACTTTGGTAATTTTGTGAATTGATGTAAACAATTATGAAGGTATTTAATGTTAACGACAAGCTATTTTTTTGCAAACATATCTACTTCATTTATTTTAATTTTGATTTAGTTAATGTTAATGAGATGCAAAACAAGCTTTGTATTTAGGTAATATATTCATCTTCTAGTTTATAATAACTAGGGTTTGTTATTCATATATGACAAAATTTTAACATTTAAACCATAGAGTTGAGAGAAGAATTGAGATTTTTCAGACATCTGTTTCTTTCGATTCCGAATTGTTTTGTGGCTTCTTCCTTACGCATGAGGTTATCATCCATCTCTCGAACCTATTATTGCAATATTTCTGCAAAATTTTGTGTATCAAGAAAAGATTGATCAAAAGGAAAAAGGTTTTATGGCTACCATAATTATGGGGTAAGTATGTGTTTGTTATTAGTTACAAATGTATTTTATCTTATCGATTTAATGTAGTTTTATTCGATATTAGAGGATGTTGAAAAAATTTTGTGGATTTTTTGAGTAGATGGATGGAGAAGGAAGTTCTAATTTTTTTGCACAAAGTAATTTGGAAGATGAAATTGGTAACAGCAGCGAAGATATAATGAAACTCACCAAAAAGAACAAAAAACTCAAGGAAAATTTGATGAAATTGAGAGAGGAAGTTAAGAAGTGGGAAATAGAAGCCGCAAAAGATAGAGATGCTCTAAAAATTTTAATTTGTACCAATACAATTAATTTGATTGTTATAATTGTACAAGTAGTGATGTTAGTGAAAGAATATCTTATGTAATGGTTTAAGTTATGAAAAGTCTTTATTTTTGTTGTTTATGGTCTTTGTTCCAATTTTAATTATTAAGCAGGAAGTTTATAGGGTCTGTGTTAGGATTAGAGCATTTCATGATGATGTATATACTTAGAATTATTAGTTTGTCAAGTATTTAGTAGTTGTTGATGTGTAGTATAAATATCAGCATATGAGTTTTTGAAACTGAATTCTTGTAAGTATTATCCTCTGATGTATTATTTGTTTATCAGTGGATAATTGTTGAGTCCAGTGAATATCTATCTTCTGACAATATAATTTGTTCATTAGAGGATAAATAATTCAAGTAATTAGTTAGATGATACAAATTTATCCATAGATATTTTGTTTATCGAAGGATAAATCGACAGATAAATGGCTATTAGCAGATAAGCCATTTATCTTATGATGATAAATAATTCAAGTAACCAGTCAGAAGATAAATTATGTTCTCATGGATATTTTGTTCATCGGAGAATAATCTGCTTTAGAAGAAAAATAGTTATCAGAGCACAAGTTGCTCATCGGCAAATAATGGTCATCAAAGGATAAATGGCTTATCTGTCGATGGTCATTATTAGCTGATGAATAAATTATCCACCGAGAAACAAATATTCACCATTTATCATCTGATGATCATCGGACATTATCCATTTCTCCTGTTCAACACCTATACATCTGCTAACTGTACCTCTCCTATGTATGTCCATCATATTCACAAAGTGTTGATTGCTAGGTGGTACAAATGGCTTTGGAGGCAATATTCAGAACCAAATAGAAAATTCTTAAGTGGGAACGTTGAAGGCATGTATCATATGTACTCATGAACTTGTAATAGGATTCTTGTGTAATTGTTGCTCCAACTCCGGTTTAGAATGTGATGTGATGTTTACTTAATCAATGAAGATTGAATTGAATCCTTCAATAGCTTAATATTGTAATGTATATTCCTAGCACAAGTGAAGGAAGGTGATTGATCAGTTTGCACAGGTCATTTATGAGTTTTAAGCACATGAAGATTGAGAATATAATTCATGAGTTTTAGCCATCAAATTTATCTACAATTTGAATGTGCAAATGTTTCTACTCTTGAAAAGTAATGTTTCAAATAATCGTGCATGCTTTATGTGAATTAATAGAGCACACTTATGTGAATTAACAGTAACAATTAGTGTGGATTATGATATTTTGGGCATCAACAAATAAAATCGGTGCTATGAAAGCATAAAAATTGGGCTCTTATATGGTGGATACACATTGAACTAAGGAAGTGTTGGCCAACAATGTAACAAATACATACAAGTTACCTATATATATGCAACGTATATATGTATATGTCAACTAATATGAGCTTTCTTTCTGTTGGCTCAACTTTCTGGTATTTGTTGCTCAAGCTCACTCCAACTCTTTGCTTCAGGTATAATTTTTCCGGTGACGAACCAATTAAACAAAAAATTGTAATATAGGCTCTAGTAATGAAACAAAACAGAAAAATTTCCATTTGAAGGCAACTTTATCTATTAAGAAGGCATGTATAAAGCTTGGAATCCAACTTGGTCTTCGTTCACAAGAATCAACTGCAAATTATTGATCTCTCCATATTCACCAAATATATTTCAAATATGTCTTGGGCCTTTCCAGGACCAAACCCACCTTTTAGTAGTTGCAAAATAACCCTCTGAGTATTAATAAGACCTCAATACTTGAAAATTTCAGAAATAAATCTTGAAGAGTAAGAGCAGACAAAATTTGCTCCAAAAAAATACTTCAATTGGATAGCATTGGCCTTTTCATTACCACTCCTCCCTCTACTTTTAGTACCTCAATGTATAAAGAGTATAACAGAATTGTCAATAGATATATACATATACACACAAATATACATATTATAAAATGTATTTCTACTCATCCTATGCTTCCCCCATAGTCTCCAGAAATCAAAAGATTCGACTTAAGGTAGAGGTACTGCAACAACAGTTACAACATCATCTAAAGAGAACTCTACAAACAAAACATAACCTATTATGCTATTACTATATAACTTCAATGCTTTGGAAACTTCAGCACAAATAGGTTAAGAAGAATCGAGAGTTGTATTTAACAACAAAAGAACAACAACACATGGACCAAAACTCCTATAAATTGAAATGTATAAATGAATGATAACATTGTCCTGGTGGTAACAATTAGAATGAGCAAGATGTAGCGATTGCAACAGTAGACTTTAAGAAAAGGACCAAATAGTCTAGTAGATCAAGAAGACCAAATAGTCTAGTAGATCAAGAAGACCGAATAGTCCAGTAGATCAAGAAGAGTAAGAGAAGGAAACCAACTTCTTTTGTATGCTAAATGCATATTAATGAACATAATAAAGAGCAAAACTATAATAGATGGAATAATAGGTGGAGCATACAATCAACAATAAGGAAAAGTAAAGAAACATTGTCAGAATCATATGTTGCAAATGTTTTGTGCTGTGATATATCCAAAATACAGCATGGTGAAAAAGAATCATCATTACAAAAGATATCGTGTCTCGACCATGATTTGGCACATAAGAAAAATTAATCACAGATTCTCGATATATGAGTTTTTGGGTCGTAAGTAGAGGTTAATGAACAGAATCAACTGTTAATAATGGGGCAACAGCATAAAATATTGCAGTAGTTGCAACATTAATGTAGCCATTATTTTGTCTATTTTTACATATAAAATAGTGTTTAGCCGGATCCGCATGAAAGAAGTTGTAACCCGTTATAATAATAGCATGTGGGGGTTCTGGTTTCTTCGTCTTTGGATTAACCTTAATCATTTCACTGGATTTAGGCCCCTCATAGGGATCTGATCCCTCTTTCCACCGTAAAAACTGATCATCCTTATCCATATACAATCCTCCTATGACAGGAACGTAGTTGAGGGCCAGTGAGATACTTTGTTTTAGGTTAGTGGTCAACACCATTTTATCAAAAATCTTAAACCTCGCACCTGGTTGTCGCTTTAGAGGGAGACCATAATCTTTTGCATAATCCAAAGCCCACTCCAAATCTATACGATCAAAACTGTCAATGCCACCAGTTCTATCGCACCAGCTTTTGTACATCTCATCCATCGAACACTCGGCAACTGTGCCAAAAAGGGAAAAAGATGTGGATAAGAGATCAGCCACCGTAAAAAGAACGCAAAGAGGACGCCCTAACTGATTTTGCACCCGTGTTATCCCTGAAAAAGAATTCTTCCGTGTAGCAAGATTATAATCGGCCAAGAACCTTTTAATATCAGGTTCATCGATTCTGATGGTCTGAAGATGTTCAAGCAACGACTTCCGAAGAACGAAGTCCATATTCTAAAATGATTTTGTAGAAAGTTGCCTGTACGTACATATAGAATGTTATTAAATAATATAAAGATAACACAAAATACATACTTGTACGATAAATTCCTGTCAATTTCACAAATCAAAATCTAGTTCATACCAAATTGTAAGGTACCATCATACACATCCATTATATCTTAAAAAAAGAAAGTAGTCGGTATACAATAACAAAAGTATAACATATAGACAGTATTAAAAAAGTGTGTAAATATTACAGAAACCTCAAATGTGTAATTATTAAGAAATACTAACACTAAACCCTTAAAATCAGACCCAAAACAATAAAATTTAAACGCAACACTAAACCCTTAAAATCGGCGAGGCAGGAGAAACCCCAACTTTTCCCGGTATTAAAAAAATGTGTTTGTGAAATTCAAACAGAAATCAATGTTAAGAAGAGCAATCACCGTAGTTTTTTATATACAAACAACAACAAGAAGCTTACCTTATCACTATATATATATCCAAGCTGATAACTCCTACGGACAAGGAACCAAGGTCGTAGTATAGTTGGGAACCGAGCAATCGAGAAGGGAGAGAGTATTTGAGTGAGAGAGAGAGAGAGAGAGAGAGAGAGAGAGAGAGTACCAGTGATTGAGAAATGGGGAGAGAGAGAGAGAGAATAGCAATGAGAATCGAGAAGCCGAGCGAGAGAGAGAGAGAGGAGCAATGGGAGTGGGATGAGAACGAGCGGGGTTTTTTTTTTTTTTTCCGGCCTACTTTTTCCCGCTTGCCGCCTCTTCCCAAATACACTCGTTCAGTTAAATTTATGAGTAAGTCAATTACTTTAATATACTACGCTAATTATTTATTTATAACAGTTCTCTAAGTTATGCAAACTCCACAGGCTAAATAATATGTTTTCGAATCTATTTTGTAATTTTCTTTTTGTTACAATAAATTGTATAATATACTTAATGTATCAATGTTTATTTGTCACATTACTTCTTTATTAAAATCTAATTATACTTGTATTCTAGATTGGTTTTGGCTAACTACTAATTATTTATTATGTGAATATATCTTTTTTCGCATAAACTAAAATATTATTAAGTTCAAATCCAAAATATCTAGGCATTGTATTGCATACATAGAACTTGATTATTCTCTATTAAACTTTTCTTTATGCATTCGATATCTTTTAATAAATTTTATTTTACATAATTTTAATTGTACAGATGAATAAAATATAAAAAAAATTTAAGGATATATTAAATTTTATATAATCTAATGATATAAAAGAAATTTATCTTAATAATTAAAATTTTGGGTAATTTAAATAGTTGATATTGAATGATATTTTAATGGCAAAATCAACAAAATAGTACATGTACAATTAATTCACTTTCGTTTTAGCTGTTCACTTTTTAATTTTCAAAATCGTCGGTTGTACCGATATTTATGATTTCAATTCAATCCAATATAATCGCCTCGTCATTTATTTGTACTATTATTAACCCTAATAATTTTGTTTACTTCGGTGTTAATCGAGAGATCTCGATTCATAAAATTGTTGGCTGTTTACCCTAAATTTGGTGTTAATCGAAGGAGTTGATGATATTGAGGCTATTAACCGTAATGATCGATCTATCAAGTTGTTATTTGAATTGGTGATGTTGGATCTGGAAATAGTCGTATTCAATTGGTTTATGATGTCCGATCTAATGCTTTCGTCATCGTAATGTTAATCGGAAATCTCATCTCTTCTGTTAGGTTAAAACTGCCATGGGCGTTCGGAATATTAAGCCCCCAAGTGTGAGATTTAGTTGTCTTGAAGATGCCTATAAAGCCAGTGGTCGCAACTACCAAGATTATATTGAGTACCAGGACGTAGTTTGGAGAAGCGGTGTATGTATTGTTATAATTATAAAATTTCTCTCCTTGTCCCGCCCTCAGTTGTTGTAATTAATAATTGTGGTAATTTGATTTTGGGACAGGGCTTCAACTCGACCCCCTATGGCTCTAAGAGTCATTCCCGAAGATCCCTACCGGGGAGGTGATCCCCTTGTTGATGACGCTGTTCAATTTGCCCTTGCCGAGCATAACAAACATGCCGAGCATAGCAAACATGTTTGTTTGTTTGATTCCTCTATTGTAATAAGCTTTACTTTTACTTCTATTTTTCCATCCTAATTAATTATATATATGTATATATATATATATATAATGTTTATATTGTTCTTTGTGTAGTACCCACCGCTCCGTTTGGTCAAGGTTTTGAAGGTCAACCGTAAAGCTATTCCGCCACCTTTGTTAATCGAGATCGGCAAACATGTTCCAGTTCCTCAGAGTTTCTACATGACTTTGTTGGCCGAGGAAGAAAGAGAGGGAGTGGGCAAATTAGAGCGTTCCTACAGAGTAAACCTGGGGATTATACTGTTCGCTGCTAACAAAGAGTGAATCAAGCACATGCATCCTAGATTAACAACCCATCAAGATCACGCTGCTAGCTTTGACAATTAATACCTAACCCATCTCTTGCACGCCAGAGCATGGATGGGTGCCATTGTCAATCCCCAACTCCCTCGAAGGCTTGGGATCCTAGACTAGCATTAAGATTGAAAGTCTGCAATACGTTGCAAACCCCGGACTTGGAAAACACTAAAGCAACACACGCACGCACTGTCAGAACTGAGATGTCCTGACTTGTTCCAGAAGACAGAATTTAGATAGATGAGAGAGATCCCAGAGAGACAGAGAGTTCGGAGTTAGGGAGAGAAATATTTGAGAGGGAAAGCCTTTATTGCATTCAACATAATGGCTTAGTAAGCCCTACAATCTGTTTATATAGTACCTTATCCTGCACCTTCATGTATCTTATCCTACACCAACATGCAACTAACTCATAACAAACACATGGACAATAGCAAATACAATGACAACACAACACACACAGCATACAGACAGCTCATTCACAACCCAAAACACTACTAGGCTTGAGAAACCCCTCCCCTTAAAATATCCATGCCCTCATGGATATCAATTCTTTTCAAACTTCCCGGACAAACTATCAGCGGCATTATTGTCCTTGCCCTTCTTGTAGGTGATCACATAATCATACCCCAAAATTTTACTCAGCCATTTATGTTGTACGCAAGAAACAACTTTTTGCTCCAAGAATTATTTCAAGGACTGGTGGTCAGTCCTGATAACAAATTGCCGTATTCCCAAGTAGGTTGACCATCTTTTTACTGCCTCTGCAACACCCATTACCTCCCTCTCATAAGTAGAATAAGCCATAGCGTTGGGACCCAAGGCTTTGCTAAAGTAAGCTATAGGTCTTCCTTCCTGAAGCAACACAGCCCCAATACTCCTTTAGTTCTTCCTTCTTCATTCATAGGTTTCTTACCTTGAACTTTTTCTGCAAAGGGATTTATTTGTATGTCCATTGTTATCATCAGAGTTATGAGTTATGATGTTGCAGCATACTAATCACTTCCTCCATGAATTTGTCGAACTTATCTTCCAAGCCTTGAAGCCTCTTATTAGTAGCTTCCTTATAACTTTTGAAATTGATTATCTCCATTTGTGAACTTCCAAAATTCTACTGGTCTTAGATCTGATTTTCATAAGAATTTCACTCAGCTTAACCGATAGCTCCTTCAATATTCAACAGCTTTAAGTGCCGAGGCTGGCAAGGAGCAAGAGTCTCTAGCTATGGATTAATGGGTATTTAGCCGTTTTTTATTCTTATAGGATATGCTAATATGGTCTGATTACTCTTTATTTCCTTTTCAGAAGAGAAGCGGCTGATGGAGCGAAACAAAGCAGCTTATCCCGAAAATTGGGAAGTAATTAAAATCCCAAAACTTGGGAAGTAATTAAAATCCCAAAACTTGGGAAGTAGGAAAGTCATTTTGAAGAGAATTGGATTAAGTTTTTCTACTGTGAACTGTATTTTCTTACTAACTTGCGGACAAAATGATTTATTGTGTGAGATGTATTCGATGCATAAGTGACTTCATGTCTGAGCCTTCTTGATAGGCCTGTAGAGAGGAATATGCCACCATAGTAATATTTTGTTATGGTATTCGTCCTTTTTTTACCCCAAAAAAAATGTTCTGAAAAATATGAACCGCTTGGAGTTGTCCAAGTTTCCTCTGTGTAAATCAATCTCAGTATTTGGTATGCAAAAAACCAATTTAAGTACTTTGGAGAAAAGCATCAATGCCATTATTTTAGGGCGTTTGTGTGTGTTTTGAAGTGCAGATTTTGTAAACATGGTGATGTGGATACAAAATATATCCAATGAATGTTGCGCTGAATAGTTGAACCTTTTGTTGGGTTTGCTTATTAAATACTTTCTCCATATATTTTATTGTCACAAAATATTGTGAAATTTATAATTCAAAATTAAGTTGAGATTTTGTATTTTAATAAATTTGAAATGAACTATCATGGTGCACATTACTACTTCATAGAAATTTCTCTTGCATGCAATTTTTTTTATTTCATGTTTATACAAATGCATATAACAAGTATTAAATTTCAAAATATTATTTCATTTAAGAATTAGTATATTTCTAATTTTAAAATTGAGGCAATAATGTTACATCCAACTATAACTAAAAAATTACCGATAAACAACCTCGAGATTTATTTATATGAATGAGTCTAGCCATGACACTAACTAATGAATGAAGATAGCATCGGTGTAATAAAAAGATTTTAAACAAAACTAAATTCATTAATCATGGTGGTAACTAATTATTGAAGATACTATTGCTACCCTCCCAAAGCGAAAAATCATAATTAGCAAAATTGGCTTCCATCGTACATGAACCAAATACTATGCGTTGAACCAAATACTTAGTTAAATATCTCTGTGTGTATATTTTACATGATTATAATAATTTAAACTTTCACCTTTTCAGAAGGGAAGTGACATTTAAAAATAAAATTTGTTTAGAAAAAAAGTTACATTCGCATATTTTTTTTATTATAACACTATATTAATAACAATATTAAAAAACTCAAAAAACCAATACAAAAATATCAATAGCAATCTTAAAAATAAAACAAAAGTATATTACAACATGTGCATGTGTTGTACATAAACTTATTTGCTAGTAAATAATATTAATACTGTTTTAGACAATTCGTATTAATATCTTATGTCAAATTATTGGTAATGAAGGTGTGCTGAAATTTAAAAATGCGACAATAAAGATATTGCAATGAAAATGACAATGGTGACTTGGGATGAGAACGAGTGTTTTTTTTTTTTTTTTTTTTTTTTGGAGCCTAATTTTGCCCGCTTGCCGCCTCTCCGAAATACTCGTTCAATTTAATTTATGAGTAAGTCAATTACTTTAATATACTACACTAATAATGTATTTATAACAGTTCACTAACTTATGCAAACTCCAGAGGCTAAATAATATGTTTTCGAATCTATTTTGTAATTTTCTTTTGGTTATACGAGTTACGATAACTCGTATAATATATTTAATGTATCAATGTTTATTTATCACATTACTTCTTTAGTAAAATTTAATTATAATCGTATTCTAAATTGGTTTTAGTTAACTATTTATTATCTATCTGTTTATTATGTGAATATATCACTTTTCTCATAAACTAAAATATTATTTAGTTTAAATCCAAAATATCTAGACAATGTATTGCACACATAGAACTTGACTCCTCTCTATTAAACTTTTCTTTAATTTTCCTTAATGCACTTTATATCTTTTAATAAATTTTATTTTACATAATTTTAATCGTATGGATGAATAGAAGATGCAAGAATATGAAGATATTTTATTAAATTTCATATAATTTAACAATATAAAACAAATTTATCTTAATAATTAAAATTTTGTGTAATTTAAATGGTTGATATTTGATGATATTTGAATGACAAAACCAACAAAATGGTACATGTACAATTAGTTCACTTTTGTTTTACTCCGTTTACTTTTTAATTTTCAAAATCATCCTTGTACTAATATTTATGATTTCAATTCAATCCAATAGACTTGCCTCATCATTTATTTGTATGAAGTGGATTAAATAAAATAATAAAATTTTGATGACTTGAATTTTTTATGCTTATTTAATTAAATTACAAGGTTAAAAATGTCTTTCCATCATAACTTCACATTCACAGACTCCTAAAGTCCCCTTACAAATGAAAAATTCTTAAAATTCTGTATTACCCTAATTTTTTCTCAGACTTACCAACAATCGAAGACAAAGAATTTAAAAAATGAATTGGGTAACACCTGGACTCAAGTAAGTAATGATTCATTTTTATTTTTGTTTGTGTTATATAATTTATAAATAAACTTCTATCAAGATTTCATTCTCATATAAATTATATTTATATAACTTAAGTACTTTTTGTTTGTGTTATATAATTTATTTTATATAGTAGAAGATAATGCACATGTTTGTGTGTGTATATAAATTAATATTGCTCGTTGTTTTAGGTATTGGTAGTGTCTATTTTTTTCATTTCTTTTTTGTCTAATTGTGTTTATTGTTTTATTTTTTTGACGATAGCTATTAAGTCATAAGTTGTTTATACATTTTATTTTCATCTTCATGCTCTTAGATGGTATTTATGTTTATTTTATGTGTTTTTGAGTATTATATTTATTTTTAGGGATATAAAATGGAACAAAAAATTAAAAAATAATTTAAAACATAAATATAAATTGAATTTGACATGAGGCGTGATCATCAACACGGTGGAGTGTCATGGCTTTAGCAGGTAATTCAAAGTGTTTCTCGGCAAATAACTCATCAATGGATAAATCCTTCATCAGCAGCTGTTTTGCTCATCAGTTGACAAGTTCTTTGTTCTTTATCAGCAGGTATCCTAAAAGTTCATCAGCTGATATTCAAAACAACTTCTCAGAGGATATTTCCAACTGTCCATTAGTGGATATTTCAAAAAACTTCATCCGCAGATATTCAGCCCTTCAAAGGATACATTGCATCGGAGGATATCTCTTCGCTGCTAACTATTTACCTCTATTTCAATCGACCAGCAACAACAAATCAAAACTAGATTGAAGGGACTCTGAGTACTGAAGATTTAATCCACGCAGAGTTCAAGGTCCTCAAATTTGCAATCACAAATATTCAGATGAAGGAAATTACATGGTCAACTCTGAAATTGGGCATCTCCAAAGAAAATAATTTCAAACCATCAGAGCAGTCAAATCTGAGATTGGGACTTTCCGGATGAGAGATTGGGACTTTTCGAATTTCACACCAAATCTGCAGAATTACACAACCAAGCAGAGAATCATGTAATTTGTGAATTTGGAAAGATTTGTTTCCTAACTGCAGACTTTATGCCATGACCAGAGTTCAAAAGGAAGGTTTCTAGAATAATACAACCATTAACACTGAAAACGCCAAAATTTGTATAGCTATCAAACAGCCCCAAATTCCAGACTACTGATATAGGCAACAATTAAAATAGAGATTGATTTTTGTAATATTCTTTTAGTTAATTCTTGGTTAAATTTGACTTTGTGCCCTAGTAAATAAACTTAGGAGTTCTCCTATAAATACTCACATCATTCACAGATTAGAAAAGACATTGGAATAGAAAAAAAAAAAAAAAAAAACAGGAGGGAATAGGCGATACAGAAAGAATTTAATTCTCTTTTATACGAATTTTTCATCTACTATGTGCGATTAAATTTATTTCTAGTCAAAGAATATTCAAAATTTTGATTCGCCATATTGTAAAATTTAACTATTTTTATTTATTCTATTATTTTTGGGTACTTGCAATTTTTATATTTTTCAAGTTTATTATTGTTTTGATTAATTGGGTAGGTGTGCAACTATTTAATTGTCAAAATAATATATTGCTTTTTACAATATCAAATTCATAATTGTTTTATGGTTCTAATATTTGAAACAGTTAACAACGTTGGTTATGATCAAATTTCTGATTGTTATTATGAGATTTTGTAATCTAGTTTGAATAAACTGAATATTTCGAGTTTGTTGATTAAAATTGGGTCTCTTTAATTTTTAATGTTATTGGTGAGTTAAATTATATGATCGTATCTATGGTTGTTCATTGGTAAAAGAAATAATTATTAGATCGTATATTTGTTATCAATAAATTAAGGAGAGATGATTGTTGATACATGTTCCAACAACTATTTATTTATTCTAGGATAATTGAATAATTCTTGCATCGATAATCAATTTAAAAAATCAAATTTTAGAATAATTATTTAGCTAGTTTTCTTCTTATATTTGTTACATCCTTTATTTTTATTGTTTATGCCTTTTACATTGATTTCTTAATCATATTCAAAACTCCCACTTTCATTTTAATTATTTTTGATAAAATAAATAAATCTTAACTAATTCATGTAAATACCATTCTACTATTACTTGTTACAAGTTAATTATTTTTAGTAAGATTTTATTTTTGTTGAATTCGACACCAATTAATAGCATAAATTTTTATGATCTTAAATTAGAGATTCACTGCAGTATTGAATATATAGTAATTCGAAAGACAGACTAAATATATTAGGTTGTGAGAAACACTATATGTTAGTGTATATTAATTGAAATTGTGAAACGAATCAACTATGTCATAAACTTTAAGCAGTGAAACGGTGGTTTTAAAACGAGAGGCGGTGATATGTAATGAGATGTAAACCACATATACCGTTATACATTTTATTCTTTTTCATGTCATTAACTCAAATAATACCTATAGTAACAGCGGTAAGAATGAATAATTCAGTTGTTTTTTTTTCACCACCACTTTTTAACCCATTACTTTGTTGCCCAATTGACTCCACGACCCCCTCTTCACCTCTTGTCGTCTCTTCTCTTCTCTTCGCTGCTCTCTTTCGTGTTTCTTGCTGGTAAGTGCTCGATCTCTTACTATTCTCCTGCAGTTAAAGACATATATATATATATATATATATATTGATGATTAACCCTAATAATTTTGTTTACTTCGGTGTTAGTCGAGAGATCTCGATTCATAAAATTAAATTTATTGTTGGCTGTTTACCCTAAATTTGGTGTTAATTGAAGGAGTTGATGATATTGAGGCTATTAACCGTAATGATCGATCTATCATGTTGTTATTTGAATTGGTGATGTTGGATCTGGAAATAGTCATATTCCATTGGTTTATGATGGTCGATCTAATGCTTTCGTCATCTTAATCTTAATCGGAAATCTCATCTCTTCTGTTAGGTTAAAACTGCCATGGACGTTCTGAATATTAAGCCCCCAAGTGTGACTTTTAGTTGTCTTGAAGATGCCTATAAAGCCCGCGGCCTCAACTACCAAGATTCTATTGAGTACCATAAAGTAGTTTCGACCAGCGGTGTATGTATTGTTATAATTTTAAAATTTCTCTCCTTGTCCCGCCCTCAGTTGTTGTAATTAATAATTGTGGTAATTTGATTTTGGGACAGGGCTTCAACTCGACCCCCTATGGCTCTAAGGTCGAATATGGAGTCATTCCCGAAGATCCCTACCGGGGAGGTGATCCCCTTGTTGATGACGCTGTTCAGTTTGCCCTTGCCAAGCATAACAAGCATGCCGAGCATAACAAACATGTTTGTTTGCTTGATTCCTCTATTTTAATGAGCTTTACTTTTACTTATATTTTTCAATCCTAATTAATTATATATATGTATATATATAATGTTTATATTGTTCTTTGTGTAGTACCCACCGCTCC
>CM025781.1:2449341-2507539 GCA_014636745.2 Centella asiatica | reverse complement strand
TGAACTTTTTCTGCAAAGGGATTTGTATGTCCATTATTATCATCAGAATTATGAGTTATGATTTTGCAGCATACTAATCACTTTCTCCATGAATTTGTCCAACTTATCTTCCAAGCCTTGAAGCCTCTTATTAGTAGCTTATAACTTTCGAAATTGATTCTTTCCATTTCTGAACTTTCTTCCAAAATTCTACTGGTCTTAGATCTGATTTTCATAAGAATTTCACTCAGCCTAACCGATAGCTCCTTCAATATTCAACAGCTTTAAGTGCGGAGGCTGGCAAGGAGCAAGAGTCTCTAGCTGTGAATTAATGGGTATTTAGCCGTTTTTTATTCTTATAGGATATATACATACATTTATTTTGAGGGCAACTTAGTTATAACATTATTTGATGAGGCAAGCTTAATTTGTCAATTTTGTTGTCTTAGTGAGTAATTGGGTATGTCCCACAAGAATAGGAGGATTTAGTGAATCAAATCATGTTAGAAATAAATTCCATAAATTTTTGGATAAGGTACAATTCTCGGGTTGTATGGATACAGAATTTTTTGAATACATGATTTTGTTAGTTATACGTGGAGATATTTGCTTGTTTGATTGTTGACATTTTTGCTCTTAGTATTTGCTATATTATAATTGTGCGGTATTCCTATTTTATTTCATGTCAACTGATTGACATTTTGTTATTATGTGAGTTTCTGTGGGATTTATGTTTAAAAATATATTTCATGGTTTTTATGAATATTGAATACCCATTCTCTAGATATATGTTTTAATTTTGACTACTTTTTGGTCATTAATGTTTATGGTTTTGTTGCTGGTTTTGATGTCTCATGGTATTGATGTTTTAGAACATATGCCATTGTTTAAAATTAAAAATGGGGTAGGAAATAAATACCATGCTAATACTCATTTGAACTATAAATTATCTCATGACTTAAAATGTGTTTGCAATTGAATTGAGAGTTGGCTCTAGTCGCTCAAGTTATTTGTTATTCAACTAAAGCAAATATTTGATCCCGCTTATGTTTACACACATTTGAACTTATAATTAGGATTGAGGTAATCCTTTGAACATATAACGTCGTTTAAAATTAAAAATGGGATAGGAGATATTATGCTAATATGGTCTGATTACCCTTTATTTCCTTTTTAGAAGAGAAGCGGCTGATGGAGCCAAAGGAAGCAATTTTTTCCGATACTTGGGAAGTAATTAAAATCCCAAAACTTGGGAAAGTAGAGAAGTCATTTTGAAGAGAATTGGATTAAGTTTTTCTACTGTGAACTGTATTTTCTTACTAACTTGCAGACAAAACGATTTATTGTGTGAGATGTATTCTATGCATAAGTTCATGTATGAGCCTTCTTAATGGGCCTGTAGAGAGTAATATGCCACCTTAGTAATATTTTGTTATGGTATTCGTCTGTTTTTACTGTAAAAAAAAAGTTTTGAAAAATATCAACTGCTCGGAGTTGTCCAAGTTTCCCTTGTGTAAATCAATCTCAATATTTGGTATGCAAAAAACCAATTTAAGTACTCTGGAGAAAAGCATCAATGCCATTATTTTAGGCGTTTTTGTGGGTTTCGTAGTGCAGATTTTGTAAACATGGATACAAAATATGTCCAATGATGTTGCGCTGAATAGTTGAACCTCTTGTTTGTTTATTAAATACTTTCTCCATATATTTTATTGTCACAAAATATTGTGAAATTTATAATTCAAAATTAAGTTGAGATTTTGTATTTTAATAAATTTGAAATGAACTATCATGGTGCACATTACTACTTCATAGAAATTTCTCTTGCATGCAATTGTTTTTATTTCATGTTTATACAAATGCATATAACAAGTATTAAATTTCAAAATATTATTTCATTTAAGAATTAGTATATTTCTAATTTTAAAATTGAGGCAATAATGTTACACCCAACTATAACTAAAAAATTACCGATAAACAACCTCGAGATTTATTTATATGAATGAGTCTAGCCTTGACACTAACTAATGAATGAAGATAGCATCGGTGTAATAAAAAGATTTTAAACAAAACTAAATTCATTAGTCATGGTGGTAACTAATTATTGAAGATACTATTGCTACCCTCCCAAAGCGAAAAATCATAATTAGTAAAATTGGCTTCCATGGTACCTGAACCAAATACCATGTGTTGAACCAAATACTTGGTTAAGCATATGTGTGTTTATCTTACATGGTTATAATAATTTAAATTTTTACCTTTTTAAAAGGGAAGTGACATTTAAAAATAAAATTTGTTTAGAAAAAAAGTTGCATTCGTATATTTTTTTTTTATTATTATAACACTATATTAATAACAATATTAAAAAACTCAAAAAACCAATACAAAAATATCAATAGCAATATTAAAAATAAAACAAAAATATATTACAACATGTGCATGTGTTTTACATAAACTTATTTGCTAGTAAATAATATTAATACTGTTTTAGACAATTCGTATTAATATCTTATGTCAAATTATTGGTAATGAAGGTGTGCTGAAATTTAAAAATGCGACAATAAAGATATTGCAATGAAAATGACAATGGTGACTTGTGGAAAATGATTAATTTTGATAGCTTTTGAGAACTGGAAGAATAAAATTGAAAAAATATAAATTTGAGAGAGTTTGACAAATTATTAGATATAAGTTTGAGGGTCAATTTTACATTTAATTAATTTTGGCGATAAAATGTAATTGAACCAAAAAATTTCGTTTATATGTATTA
Organism: Centella asiatica; assembly: GCA_014636745.2. Taxonomy (NCBI): domain Eukaryota; kingdom Viridiplantae; phylum Streptophyta; class Magnoliopsida; order Apiales; family Apiaceae; genus Centella; species Centella asiatica. The sequence continues at coordinate 2,504,790 of CM025781.1, read as the reverse complement.
TCATTAATAGATCATATTAATATTTGTTATTCAGTAGTACAAAAATTAAAATATATTATAATTTTGTTGAAGAAGAGAGAGTAATAAATAACCTTAGAGTACTAGGTACACTTTTCTTCCTTTTTTACTTTTCTTCATTTTTACTCTGTCGTAATTATTTTTTTTATCAAAAACTCATAAACCATGCTTTCCCTTAATTTATTTATTTTCCATATAATGGTTACATTTTATTATTATATAATAAAGTGGGAAGTTAATACGCAACGGGTCAAGATTTGACCCGTTTTGTGGGTAGTCGTCATCCTTAGATCGTAATTAGAGCTTGGTGTCTATTTGCAAACGCAGAAATGGCGGCAAATGGGAGGAAGAGCCGATGATATACTCCCGTTTCTCACCACCTATCGAACGCATCTATCTTATATATGTACGCTTTGCTCAACCTAAGGTTTCAAGCACTTCCCCTGAATATAATCATACCGTTCTCGGAAATTCATCCGCAAATTTGATCTGCAATGACGGTGGATATCACTCCGTCCGTGTGTAATTTGGGGGTTTTGGACTCCCTGAACGATGATTCAATCGCGGAGATTCTCCAGAGCTGGAATGGCTTCTGCTTTACTACGGAAGCACTTCTAAAAGGCAGTGCCGATGGCTCATCCGCTTCGGAGTTGGTGTCTCAAGTTCACACTCTTTGCAAGCACGGCCTTAAATCTCTTGTTCAAGAACACTTCATAAGCTCCATTCAGGTATTTTCCCTTTTTTTTGTTTCAATATTGTTGTTCTATGTCGAGTAATCTCTGGCAATGCTTGTTAGATATGGTAATTGACAGTTGCGTAGTTTCTCTAGTGGCGTTCTCATGACTTGGTTTTTACTTACAGAATTAGTTATTGCAAGATGCTTTGTTTTACTCCTTCCGTCCCAACTGCCAAATCAGAACCTAGTTTTCCTTTTCCTTCACCTCAGTTACTGGCGTCACTTTCTTGAGTTATGGACTACACAGTGAGGTGTTGTTCACTTTTTCCAAGTTTAAGTGGCTTAACCGAGCTTTTACTTGGACAACAATTTTATCTATTACTTTGAGCTGGGTCATAGAACTGGGAATTGATAATTAGACTTTGTATGATTTATTCTATTAAATGTGGAGTCTTGTGTATCTTATACATACCTTTTCTGTCTGTTCAACGAATGCTGTAACAGATATTGAATTAATGTTTCACTTGTCACTGGAGGACAACACTAAAATATCGATCATAGGAAGAAACAGAAATACTATTTGAAGAAGTAATATCAGTGTTCTGGTCTTAGATCCTTTATTCAGTCACTGAGCTAAACATATTCAAAATTATGATATACATTCTACATTTGCAATTATTTATTTATTTAGTTTTTGTTTCTTTGCAGCTTTTAATCCTTTCGTTTTCATCTTCTTTTATTTTGTTTCCAGTTCTTTTATGCTGTTGACATTGGTGTTCTGCTATCATGCGTATTCATTTTTCATTTTATTGTCTGCAGCAAGTGTTTGAAAAAAATGGAATATCAAAGTTTTGGCAGCATTTTGATGCTTACACCAATGTAGCAGATGTAGGAATGGATAACAACCTCGTAAGTATACCCCCACTGTTTAGTATAACTTCCATCTTCTGCGTTCTTTAAACACGTCATTTTAGTAACTTCAGTGAAGTGATGGTGCAGGATATCATGTACTTCAGTTGCTGTTCTGTAGCATATTTACCCAATAAGAAGTAATTAACTTAATAGATTAAAGTAGTTCGCAGATAAGTTACTTCATATGTTTTGCATTCTTGTTGAGAGAGTGAGACTAGCTTCTATCAGTTGCATTTAATTGTATGAAGTTTTACAACAAAATTTCTTTTCCCTGATATCTCTTATTTTTTTCCTTTCTTTGAGCTATTAAGAAAAATTACGTTCTATTTATGCAATGTAAATCTTCAAACAGATTCAAGAGGATGAGATTCAGCAAGTACTGCATAAGGCCTTGGAAGAGATTTCATTGGAGAAACAATATCATGAGAGATGCTTAGCAATGCTGGTGCATGCTTTACAGTCCTACAAAGATGATACGTCAGAGGGAACACACAAGTCAGATGCAGAAAGAGTATACCTTTTTGCCAAATATCAGTTATTAGTGACTTCAGAACTAATGACCACCCTTCCTCATCATTTTCCTCGTATGCCTCTCTCTCCCTCTCCACACCCACACACAGACACATATTTGTTTGTATGTGTGTGCGTGGGCTTGTGTGTTTACATGTTGTCTTCTATTTTATACTTATTAATGGAAATCATCACTTTATTTTTCATGAACTGTTAGATAAGAGTCCTTTAGACCATACATGGCACAAAGTGCTTTAGAAGTTTGAAACGTTAGTTATGGTTGTCATGTTTTGTTTATATAATTGGTTGGAAGTAACCTGTATGGTTATCTTTCTCAAAGTAACTACATATAATTGTACATTTTGTTAAAAAGAATACAAAGAGGAAGGCGCCAAATTGTTCTTGTGATGTGATCTTCTTTTTTAATTGTCAAATGTTACACGGAATATTTACTCTGTCCTTTCCATTGAATTTCCTTCCCACAAACCGCATGATTTTCTTAGATTTTTTTAATGAGTATGCAAATTTTGTTACTGCTTACCTTTGACTTGCAATGTTCTTAGAGATACTCCACTGGTATTTCAAGGGAAGATTGGAAGAACTGAATACAAGTTTGGGTGGAGGGTATCAATATGTCAATGATTTACAAGATAAAGATGAAATGGATTTAGATGATAAAAGTGAACTCCCCAACAGAACTGGCAACATGGAAATTGATGGATATTATCCCCAAGGAAGTTTGCTGGAGAACAGTAAATTAGTGAAGAATATTGGAAAGGTTGTTCATGATCTCAGAAGTCTTGGCTTCACATCCATGGCTGAAGATGCCTATGCTTCTTCTATATTCATGCTTTTAAAGGTAAAATTTTAGATTGCATCCTATGCGATTAACTTCCCATGCATTTAGATCTCCCTGTTTCTGTGGAATCCAGTAATATTACATTTCTGATGGATGTTTGGCTTCAACACTTTAGACTTGTGAATATTGTTGCTTCTCAATCACATCTCCCTCTTTCCATATCTAGATTTAATATATTTTCAATACATCGGAAATAGATTTCCTCATATTTTCTGTTATATCTTTTTGGGAATTTGGTTGCAGGTTAAAGTTAATGAGTTGGCAGGTGATGATTATAGGAGTTCTGTTTTGGAGGCCATTAAAGGGTGGATACAGGTTGATGTTCTCTGCTATGCTTTCAGTTATCCATTATTGTGATTACAGTTTTATCAATACAGTAGTTTAAGCCAACTTCACTGGCTTCACTTATTCACATGATTGTTCATGCATATGTTCCTTGGTGGGACTGAAACTTGGGATGTGTATGTGTTCAGCTATACCAGAGATAAAAAGGGCAAGAAGATTGTTGTCCTTCACAAATTAATGCGTAGGCAAAACTTATCTTTAATATGCTATGACGGTTTTCATGTCTTTCCTTGTTATCAATTATAAAGGAAAAAAATCATATCATGAAGGATAGCTTGTAACAATAGAGGTTTTTGGCAGGCTGTGCCTCTCCAGTTCTTGCATGCGCTGCTTACTTATCTTGGTGACTCTGTTAATTATGGTAGCACTTCTTCCAGTCTGAAATCACCTTTGGCATCACGCCCGTCTTCTTGCTATCCTGGAACTGATACTCCTTCCGAAGGACTTGTAAGATGGCAGTTGCGATTAGAGTATTTTGCTTATGAAACCTTGCAAGATCTAAGAATAGCCAAACTTTTTGAGATTATTGTGGATTATCCTGACAGGTGACTCTTTCTTCATCTTTTTCTTTTCCCTGTTTTTTCTGCATATGTTGCCAAACTCTAGTGTTTTAAAGTTGTTTTTTTCAGAATTGTCAGAACCATGTGCTCGTCATGCTTCTTATACCACTCTATTCGTTTCCTAAGTCCTAAATTGTATGCATTTATGTTACAAGATGTGTGCTTGTCTCAGGTGCATGAAATAGTTCTTTCTTTCCCATAAATAAGTAGTAAAGAATATAGAGCTTATTCAGTTGATGCCTTTATGGTAATCATAAGATATGGGAATGAATATTTCATTACATGGAATTATTATGAGTTATTTAACTTAAGAAATGACAACGAATTTTACAGCTCTGCGGCTATCGAAGACTTGAAACAATGTCTAGAATACACCGGACAGCATTCGAAGCTAGTTGATTCTTTCATCTCAGCCCTGAGATATCGTCTACTTACAGCAGGCGCCTCTACAAACGATATACTGCACCAGTATGTTTCAACTATTAAAGCCCTTCGAACAATAGATCCAGCTGGTGTTTTCCTTGAAGCAGTTGGTGAACCGATAAGGGAATATCTGAGGGGGAGGAAGGATACCATTAAATGCATTGTGACCATGCTTACTGATGGAACTGGTGGGAGTCCAAATGCGCCTGGAAATATTGGTGATAGCCTTCTTGAAGAATTAAACAGGGACGAAGAGAACCAAGATAATACTGGTGTTGAGGATGATATAAACACTGATGACAAGCAAGCATGGATAGATGTTGAACGGTATGTGTTATTAACAGATCCGGTAAAAATGAACAGTATTTTTAGAGACGTTGTGATCAAAGAAGATAAGAATTGATGCTAAACTATTCAAACTTTAACAACTTTTGTCATTAAATGTATATTCAGCTGGGAACCTGACCCTGTTGAGGCTGACCCATTGAAGGGTAGCAGGCACAGAAGGAAAGTTGATATACTCGGGATGATTGTTGGCATAATTGGTTCAAAGGATCAGCTAGTCAGTGAATATCGTGTCATGCTGGCTGAAAAACTTCTGAACAAAACTGATTATGAAATTGACTCAGAAATACGTACATTAGAACTCCTCAAGGTGGGTGGTGTATAAATAGCAGCATTGATCTCTGTTATTTGTGAATTACTCCTACCATTTGCCTTTGATCAGCTTACATTAGAAGTTCAGTTGGATTCTGCTTGCTCAGTGTTTAGCTATACTTGTTTGTTGCTTCCAGATACACTTTGGAGAGAGCAGCATGCAGAAGTGTGAAATTATGCTCAATGACCTAATTGATTCCAAAAGGACAAACACAAATGTAAAAGCAACTATAAAGCAGAAATCTGAGTCAGGTTCACTTAAATTATTGTTTACTAGTATAATATAAACTAATCATTCCGGAGAACCAGTATACTTGCTCTTTCAGTCTAGATTAGGATCCTTTACTGGTTTATTTATTTCACAAGGTTTTCGGTGCATTTCACAATTGTATTGTAGGTGTTGAAATCCGAGAGCATGATGTACCTATGGATGTTCTTGATGCTACTATTATATCATCCAATTTCTGGCCACCGATTCAGGTATAGGAACGATTCTGCTTTTAATAAATAGTTCCAAACTCCACCACAAATGGCCTTTGTTTAAGGCAAGTGACATATACATCTACAAGAGATGTGTTTGATAGGACAATTTGTCTCCATTATACATATTTGTTCACTCCCTTTCTCATGTTAGAATGAAATGTTCACCATGCACATTTTGCTTCTTTGAGTTTGCACTTATTTATGTGCCATTTTCCATCTGTTTCTTATGTGTGTGTATGTAGCCATTAGTTGTTTCTTGATTTATATGTATATCTTCGAGAGGTTTCGAACTTTATAACCTAATTTACTGTACTTCCTAAATCATGTTCTTTAAGTTCTCTTCTTCCCAATAATTTATTTTCCTGTACTTTTTTAATCATGTGTTTTAAGGTTTTTTTCCTTCCAAATAAACTATTTTCCTGTACTTAATAAATCATGTTAAGTTGGTTTTTATTCAAATTAAGTATTTGATATTCACACAGTAGTGGCTATCCATGTCGGTTTTGGAGGTATGTAATGGTTTATTTTTAGGCTACTCAACTTCTGCATATTATAATATTTTTTTCTGTCTCTCTTCCTCAAGGCACTTGTCCTTTTGTTTGTTTAGTCAACTGGGTAAGCTTGTGTTTGGTATATGTTAATGTGGCACAATTACTAATGTTGCTATGCCATGAATTTATGCATTTTGTGTAACGCAAGGTGTTAAGAGCTCTTCAATGCATTACTATGTTGAGTTTGGTAGCAACTGTCTTAAGAAGTTAGTATAAATACATGGGCAAAAATTTAGGTCGACTGATTACATATTTATAGTGAAGGATTTCTTGTATTAGACTAAACCTTCTAACAAAATTGCAGGAGGAGGCCCTTAACATTCCTGAGACTGTGGACAAGCTTCTCAGTGTTTATGCTACAAGGTTTAACGAAATAAAAACCCCTCGTAAGCTACTTTGGAAAAAAAATCTTGGCACAGTCAAGGTTAGGCATTTCTAATTCCAAAGAGTGCAACTCGGTCTCATATTCTTTATTTTTTTATGTTTTTTCCCCGATGAATGAGTTTTACTGATTAGTGCCAAGAGTGGTTAAAAAATAGAAATTTGAACCTTTTATTCTAGTTGGAGTTGCAATTTCAAGATAGAGAGGTTCAATTTACGGTCACTCCTGTACATGCTTCAATTATAATGCAATTTCAAGATCAAACAAGGTAATTTTATGATCCTGCAGTACCTTTTAATATATCAAGAAAAATTCCCTCCTTTTGGTGCTTGCTGGCATCATCACCAAATAAACGTGTGACTACAGTTGGACCTCTAAGGATCTTGCTGCTGCTGTTGGGGTACCTGTGGATGTACTTAATAGGAGAGTTAGTTTTTGGATAAGCAAGGTTAGTCTACTATAAAGCTTTATGCAATTCAATCGTGGCCTTCACTTTTGTTCTGCTTTTTTCTTAGAAATCATAATTGGTATTGGCTTGATTATTTGCTTCTAACTGATCAAGCCTATGTAATAGCATTTGGTGTTTGAAAGTATTATATTGATGGTATGACCATCATCCAGTTCTACGTTTCCAATTGGAAAAAAGAAATATCTGGAGATATTTTTTTAAAAAAGCAGCATTAAGTTCAAGGACTCCCTTAGTCCCTTATATCTTGGTTTTTGGTGTTCTCATTGAACTCTTATTTGTGAAAATATATGAGAAAACAAACTCAAATGATTTCATTTAAATCAGTTAAATGCAGTCATTCTTTTCACATTGACTCTCAGCATTTGTAGCCAACTTCTAGCTTTTGCCTCATAATTTACTGGTTAACAGGGAATTCTTGCAGAAACAGCTGGAGTCGATACTAGTGACCACATATTCACACTGGTGGATGGCATGGTTGACAATGGTAAGACTGGTGTTAGTACGGGAAATTGTGAGGAGTTGGCTGGCGATGAGGATGGAGATAGATCTGTAGCCTCTGTTGAGGATCAGTTACGTAAAGAGATGACTGTATATGAGGTAACTTCATGCATGCTCTTATTACCTGTTATCTTGGTAATGTGTGGTAAACATATTTTACTATTCCAAATATATATACGTTGGCATCTAAAAGTGTTACTATTGATGGACTAATTTGAAAATATGATATTTCTGTCATAAAGTAAGATTTTTTTTGCTGTATGAACACGGAAGAGTTTAACAATGTTCCATATCTGAAGAGTTCCAAAGTAAAAGCTTTTCTTGTATATGATGCTGAATGGACTTTTGGTTTTGGGCTCTAGAAATTTATTACAGGGATGCTGACTAATTTCGGAAGCATGGGATTAGATCGAATTCACAACACTCTCAAGGTAATCATCTCTACCATCTGCCTCGTCAAATCTTTATTTAAGAATGTAGCACCATTTTCCCACAAGTAATTATATAAAAGAGTGAAAATATTATTGCTGCAGATGTTTTGTGTGGCTGATCCTGCTTATGACAAATCACTCCAACAGCTGCAAAGTTTCCTATCTGGTCTTGTTGCAGAAGAAAAGTTAGAAATTAGAGAGGGAATATACTTTCTGAAGAAGTGAGACATTGGACCTGCAGTTTCCATGCATTTCACCAAATCCACCAGTATCTAACAATGGTATGTTTTCTCATTGAAAAGCTTCACTCCTATTCTTGCTGAAATTACGAGGACTGTTGTAGTAAAAGTTTAAATGTATTTTTACGAACAAGGTAAGGTATGTCAACAGATTAAAAGTTTAGTCTTTGTTTGTTTTTGTTTTATTTATTTTATTTTTTTAAGGTTGCACTATAATGTAATTTGAGCCTTCAAGGTTTTAGATTGTCATAAACTAGACCAAGTAGTGATTAATTATTAATTATTAAATATGTGAGTGAGTGAATAAAAATGAGGCGTTTCATTTTTTACGATAAACCATATTCTGTTATTCGATTAGATTGTAGAAAATGTGAACCCGAGCTGTACCTAGACTTATTCAAACGCATCGCATTTGTTTTTTAAATTTTATGTTCCTTGTTTCAATCTTCGTGGATTATTATTTATATGACTATCACTACATAGTTTACTGCATGAAAGAGTGGATATAGGTTTAATTTGACTCCCACAAATTAAAGTTTTGCCTCTAGGTCCATATTCTTCAAGCCTCAATTTCATATCTGATAGGAGTATATATTTTGACTTTTTAATGTCCATTTGATTCATTGTATTTCAAATGTAAACAGCGTACAAGCATTTAGTTTTTAGTTTTGGTCAATATAATTATGATTATATAAATTATCTTCAATGAAATTTAGTTCTTTCTTTTACTTTTTACCATTTTTTTTAAAAAAATTATTTCAGTAGAATGACTCTCACATCCGCCAAATTATAAAATGGAAAAATATATGGGCACCCTTATGCATAAATATACATGATTAATATACGTACAGATGTCTACAACTTTTATGGATATCCCTTCAAAAGTAATTGAAAAGAATCGTCTTTTCTTAAAAGAGGCATTAACAGATAAAAAGAAACTTGTCTTCTATTCTCTTCTTCTCGGCACTTTTTGTGTTTAGTACATACATGTAATCTAGTTCTTTCTCTTTTGATGTAGAACCAACCGAAACACGTGTAATGATACTAGGCATTGGAATTTTGAGCAATCATAATGCTACATTGTGAAATATTCATTCATGAAGAAACAAACAGTTATGCTGATGAGCATTAAACCCTTAATCAAACAGTTCTCAACTTCTCATGACATAAATGATTTAACACCTTCGATAGAACTTATAAGTCATGGTTTTAGCTGAGATGTTGCCGATTTTAAATTGTTTATTTGGTGAGTTTGTTTTTTTTTTTTTTTTTGTTATAAAAAGTTTAATTTAAGAGGACAAGACCCAAGCATTGCCACGTGTGTTGGTCCCTGACCAATCCTAAGATTCTTGACTATTAAAAATATTGAAAAAAGTGGTATATAGTTTCTCAATACCTCTAAGTGGTAAAAAATTTAAGTTTATCATAAAGACAGTTAATTATATGAATATTGAATGTTCGAGTCGAGAAAGGGTAAATAACTTACCTCGTTTTTGTCCCACCAAATATAAGAAGTTGTGGACTTTTAGTCAATAAATAATAATGTGAAATGTTTGGATTATTAAATGGTGGCTAGCACAAGTCAAGGGCAAGACACATTACATGCCAATTTCACTTTCAACAAAAAGCAAATGAAATAAAGGCAAATATACATGATACATGTAAAAATAAGATTGGACAATACGAAAGTGGATAAAGTCATGAAATTAAAAAAAAAATGTTACATATACCACTTAGTCATATCATATATCTATCATCATAATAAGACAAAAGACAAAAGAGGAAAACTCAAAAGAAGAGTTGAGAAGCTAAGAAGAGTGTCAATAAAGACATGCTACCAACTACGCATGCTCAAGATTAAACTTAATTTAATAATAAATAAAATACTCAAGATTTAACTCAACTTAAAATTAATTGATTAATTAATTACTAGCACCCAATTATTTCATAGCAGCGGCGTGTTCGCAAGTTTAGTTTCTGACCTCTCTTATGTTGCTTGACTCGAGGTAAATTTTAGTTCGTCTCCGGATAATGTTATGTTAATTTTAAAATTTTGAGTTAATTGTCTCCAATTTATTTGACATATTAGTATATTATCATATTAGTATCATCAATTTATCTTACTAAGGTATAATAAACACGAATTTATAAAACGTTACTATGTCATTTATTGGAACAAAGGTAGTGCGCTACATTTTTTTTTTATTTTTTTAAAGAAATAACTCTCTAATGTTTTTGAATACTCAACTTTCTGTGAGAGAAGATTCATTTGAATAACCCTAATATGTTTGCGATTTTAAATGATTAATTATATCTTTAATTCTATTGAGTTTAATTTAAAGAATAGTTAACATACGGGTTATACATATATATATAAGATACTATTCCTTGAATGACTTTATAATTTGAACATTAGAGTATCATAATTTTAATATAAATAAATTGAAATTGTAACTTTTTCAAATAAGGGAACATGGAGCACAAGGTAATTTAGAAGATAACAAATAAATTAGTAGTCCTTTGCATTTTACTTAATATAATACACCTTTGAATTTGAATCAAAATTATTCATTTATATTAATTCTTAGAAACTAACACCAAAAATAGAGAGACAAACAATATATATATTTGGATGTTTGTGCTCTTTTTGTCCACTTTCGTAAGAATTTTTGTTGTTGTTATTCATGTTAGTTTAGCCAAAAATTCAGAGGTATGGTTGTACTCCAATTCAACCACGCTACGTGAGGAAAGTTGATCCTAATCCTAAGGTTTCAACATATACACGTGCTTCAAATTTATAAATTAATAAGAATATATATACAAATAATGCCACACACAAAAAATATATATATACAGCAATTATATAATATTGAAGTGGGTGGACAAGAACCACAAGTAATGCTGCCTAATTATCTCCATGTTTATCTTTGGTTTTAGACTTTTTTAGTAACCCTTTTGGGAATGCCACGTTCCGACTTACTAAATAGGAGGTGATAGCCACATTACATATAACCTTTTGCTTGTTGAAAATAAGTAGTGTGGCGAATTTAATTTGCTTGACTATTTCATAATATATTCTTGAAATTGAATTTCAACAATATTTCGTAGATATATTGAATTATTGCTTGTACAGTTGTACGCATTTTCATATGCATTTTTTCATCATTTTTCTAAAGGAAATGTATGAAATCTGAATATATTTTCAAATAACAATAACCAGAATATTACTAAATAAACAAGTTCAATAAATTTACAAAACAAAGCATTTTTGGCCGAGGTTTTTTACTATAATGTCTTGGTTGAGCTTCGATTGGTTAGAAAATTTAAAGTTCGTTAAAATAACACAAGAAATTAATTTAATAGATAAGGGAGAATGATAAAAGAATATTCCTTGTTCGAATTAGATCCGGCGGAGATTATATTGTAGGTGAGGTTAATATAAAATAATAATTACAACACTTTAATGGTTTTTATCTGTTCTACCTTATTACACATTTTTTTAATGTCTAAAAGATAAAGTATTTTAGAACAAAGAGAGCAAATAATAAAACAAACAGGAAAAAATTAATGGACAGATTAAACACAAAACGAAACAAGAAATTTGAGATTATTGTCTCTAAGCAAGTTCGCATGATTGCATACACCAATAAATATATTAAGACTTTATAGTTTGTACTTGTACATTCTAATCTACAAGCTATGGAATGGCATAAATAATTCCCTCGATACTAATACGAGGTACTCCAATAAGTCAATGGATTAACCAATCAAATCCATGCCCATCCTGATGATGGAGATGATGTAATCCTGCTAAATGACAAAATCCCCACCTAAATAAATTGCCTACCCCTCTCCTTGCAAACATTTCAAACACTTCCTCTTCTCTCCTCCTCTTCTTTCATCTTCTCCCTCCTCTCTCATCTCCAACCCACCCTCTTGTTATTATTAGTACTAGACTACTAGTTGGTAATACTGTCACCCAATTAACAAATTTTTACTTTGTGTTCTTGTTTTTCGATTCTATTCCATTATATATTTACATACTAAAAATGACGAACATGGGAAAAACCAATTCTACCCTTCCTCCTGGTTTTAGATTTCATCCAACTGATGAAGAATTAATCATGTTTTATCTTCGGAATCAAGCCATTTCCCAACCATGCCCTGTCTCTATTATCCCAGAAGTAGATATCTATAAGTTTGATCCATGGCAATTACCCGGTTAGTAAGCCCAGATTGTGTTTACATAAATTTTGTTCAATTTATTTTCAAATATTTCACATTAAATTAATATGTGGATTTGATTTGAAAATTGTGCAGAAAAAGCTGAAGTCGGAGAGAATGAATGGTACTTTTTCAGCCCACGAGATAGGAAGTATCCGAATGGAGCACGGCCCAATAGAGCCGCCGTATCGGGCTATTGGAAAGCCACGGGCACGGATAAATCCATTTACAGTGGTGGTAAATATGTTGGGGTAAAAAAGGCTCTTGTGTTTTACAAGGGTAAACCCCCAAAGGGGGTTAAAACTGATTGGATCATGCATGAATATAGATTGAGTGAATCTAGATCAACCCCAAACAAACAACATGGCTCTATGAGGGTAAAACCCATGTCCCTTTTTTTTCTTTTTCTTTTTTAAATATTTAATTTTTAAATTTTTTTATAATCATATATTGAATGTGTGTGTTTTTGCAGTTGGATGATTGGGTATTATGTAGAATTTATAAGAAGAAAAATACAACAAGAGTTTCGGATGACCAAAAAATCGATGATTCCCAAACCAAAACATTGACTGACGTGGGGGGTGATGGTAGAAACGATTTACCAAAAATGGAATTTCCAAGAACAAGCTCAATTTCTTATTTGTGGGAAATGGAATATTTAGGTTCACTTTCACAGCTTTTAAATGAAAATACATACTATAATAATAATAATAATTCAAGCTATGATAACCAAAACACAATGACTAGTAGTTCCACCGGATTAGTGACGCCTGGCCGGAGCATTCATTCGGGAGAAATGCCACACCCTTGTGCTGATTCCATGAAGTTTGAAGTGAACAACCAGCCAGTTTTTGTTAATTCAGTCTTTGAATTTTAGAACTAAAAAACTGCTGGCCGAAGAAAAGAGAGAGAGAGAGAGAGAGAGAGAATCAGAAGAATAGACATAGGGCAAAGGATTGGGATTTGTAATGGGCCTTAGCGTGGCCCAAAATGTAGGCAGGGATTGGGAGTGATAATGGGCCCAATAGTGGCCCAACTGCTTTTCAAAATTTGTAAGAAATGGTTTGAATGATATGTTTACTTGGAATCTTCCAAAAGGTCTATTCATTGGCTTACCAAATTGTGCATGTCCATTACAGTCATGAAAACAATAATGAATTGCGATGCAAATAGTCATAAAAACAAACATTTATTACGATTCAAATTTTAAAACATAAAATCAGTTTTGACATTTCATAATTAGACTCATTTTTAAATGTCAAATTCATAGAAATAAACTTAAATTCAATAAAGTACTACCAGTCTCAAGTTTTATTACCTCAAAATTTCACATGAATTTTATGAAATTTGAGTTTGAAAATGAGTAGATCAAATATTTTGGAATTAAAGGGGTAGATAATTTAAGAAAAAAGAAATTAGTTTAAGAAAGTCCTATATACTACTGCCAAGTGTCCTTTCTATGTTCTCTTCTATAAACAATAGTTAAATCATTATGGTTCTCAGAATTGATTATCACTGGGTGAGGTCATGAAATTTTACTATTATTATATTACTATTTTATCTGTTGTTTTTAATAGAATGGAGCATAAGTTACACTATCAAGCTTTGTAGGTGGCAAGGAATTGGAAAAAACAAAAAGAGGATAGATGGTAGATGGTAGATTCCTACCTGGACCAAATAAAAAGCATGTCAAAATGCCCTTGTGCACCAGTTTAAAATAAGCATTTCAAAGATCCATTGGAGCTTTATATAATTGTCTTTTTTTGTAGAATATATAGTAAGCATATTTTTGTTTCTCATGGTAAGCAGAAATTGACGTGAGGGCAAGACTTCAACTGCGCCCACGTTATTCACCAAGTTTCTGGATAAGTCTTATAAAGTTTATTTTAATACACACACACACTCTCCATAAGAGGATCAATCTTAATAATAGTAATAGTTTATCGTTGTCGCCATAAACTGGCACACTGACTAGAAGAAGATTTCATTGGAGCGAGGGTTGTAGTCGTAATTATAGTTCTTTAGAAAACTTTGCTAATAAAAAAATTAGAGGTATAAACAGGTGCTGGACTTTGATCATACGAATTTTAAATAGAGGCGGGCATTAATATGTTAATTTTTGTACATATAAAGTCTTTTACTTTTCCTTTCTCTTAAAAATAAGTACAAAAAATACATTTGAAATCAAAAGGGGAAGTTTGACGCTAAGGATGATAATTTAATGGTAAATGTCTCTCTTGTTATTGTGATCTTGAGATTAAGGATTCATCATTGAAGTAGACAAGGTAAGTTATCTCTTCTCCGTTAGATCTTCTCTTAGAATAAATACTACTTGTAAATATAAAAAATAAATTAAAAAAAATTCAACAGCAGAGCAACATTATAAGCAGATTATTGGAGGAGACAACATTATAAGTCTCTCCCCAATTTGGATACTACTTGTAAATATATAAAATTGAAGGAGACAACCTCGTATTTACTTTATTACCATCAAAAGTTGTAAAACTAGCTCCGTCCTTATTTTAATTCAATTCGAAGACGTTTACCCATGTATAGTCACTTACTCTCCTATACTCCATATAATATTTATAGAAAGATAAAACAGAAAAATTTTAAGTGAAAATAAAATTTGAAAAATATATATCCATTTAAAGCCGAGCACGAATAGAGCTTTTCGCATGTTTGAACGTTAATCAACTCCCAACCAACATTTTCATTCATTTTACTGTCCTATCAATAGACTCGACGAAAATGTCAAAGAGGTTGGGCAGAGAAAAGTAGTTCTTCTTTTACCTGTTGTGGAACTTTTTATGCCAAAGTATTTGGGTAACGACATTATTTTATGATAACAGCGTGAGATAGTTTTATTATTTCAATTGAAGCGGTATTAATTTAGTAGATGTATATGAATAAAAAATAATTGTAGTGGTTATAAAAATGCACTTTTAAAAATATATAATCACAGTTACAGTATTATTAATAGTTTTAAAAGAATATTTCTATCAAACAATCACCGGATCATCTTCATGGGCTATCTGAGAACTAGCTCATCAGACGGTGGCTCACATTGAGATATTAGCTGAAGCTATTGGATTCAGTTATTTATTTGGGCTTCGAACAGGAACACAATATATAGAGAAGAAAAACAATTCTCTTTCTATGATTTATCTAATTATTCAATTTTTTCATTATAATAAAAATTTATTATTATTTGTTATAACATTTTTGTCTCTTATTGTGGTTTGATACAGCCATAATTACAGTTTTGTCTATTATTCTTTTAATGACAACAGATCACGTGAATGCAACACATAAAAACATAGATTTCATGTAAATTCATTTATGTTTGAGTAGTCCAGAAAAGATCTTATCCTTTAGTGAAACTAAAAGAAGTTGAAGTTGAAATTTTCTTCTCTCTTTTTTCTTCATTAAATAAAAATAAGGGAAAAAAGAATAAGAAGCAGAAGATAAAAAATTCTTTAACATACAACAATATAAAGACTTAACAGTTCTAATGAAAATGTAGAAGGCTGGGCATTTACAAGAGTAAAGTAGGTTAGTGACGCCAGGAATATGAAACCCTTTTTTAATCAACAGCATTAAAAGACTGCTCACAAAAATATAGCTAGTTCATTAACAAGCAACCAATACCTCAACAACTGCCTCTTTAATCTTTACCATAATTCTCTTTTATATGAAATAACCAAATACTAAACTAATCTAAGCCATCTACATTTCATCCTACTTCCTTCAAATCTCAAATGGAAGAGGAAATAAAGAACCATTCAACAATTCCTATTTCAACAGATGAGTACAGAATAAGCATGGGAATGCTTATGGTTATAGCTTCCATGACACTGTCATGGTTGTTCATCTATAGATGGAACCAGAGAATAAAGAAAGGCCCAAAAACCTGGCCATTCGTCGGGGCAGCCATCGAACAACTTATGAATTTTGACAGAATGCATGACTGGCTTGTCGAATATCTGGCCGAGTCAAGAACTGTGGTGGTGCCAATGCCATTCACCACATACACCTACATTGCTGATCCTGCTAATGTAGAACATGTGCTCAAAACCAACTTTGCTAATTACCCAAAGGTGAATATAATCACCATTGTATGTATACCTTATTTGTATTTTATTTTCGGAATTTAGTATAAAAGAACTGATTTTTGTTGTCTTTGAAGGGTGATGTGTATCACTCCTATATGGAGGTACTGCTTGGAGATGGTATATTTAATGTAGATGGGGAGCTTTGGAGGAAACAAAGAAAGACTGCAAGTTTTGAGTTTGCTTCCAAGAATTTGAGAGATTTCAGTACTATTGTCTTCAGAGACTATAGCCTTAAACTCTCTGATATATTGGCATCTTCATCTTTTCAAAATCAAGAAGTAGACTTGCAGGTGAATCATAATCTCTCTGTCTGTCTGTCTGTGTGTGAGCGTGTATGCCTTTTTACCTATTCCAACCATGACCTTGTTGAAACTTTTGCGCTGTAATGTATGATTGAGAATTTGTTGTTAATGTTCATTACTATTATTTAGGAATTCTTGATGAGGATGACTTTGGACTCCATATGTAAGGTGGGATTTGGGGTCGAAATTGGAACATTGGCTCCCGATCTGCCAGAAAATTGGTTTGCACAAGCATTTGACACTGCAAACATAATTGTCACTCTACGATTTATAGATCCTCTATGGAAAATAAAGAAGTTCCTTAATGTGGGTTCAGAAGCTGTACTAGACCAGAGCATCAAAACTATAGATGATTTCACATATTCAGTCATTTGCAAAAGGAAGTCAGAAATTGAAGAAGCTGAAGGGACTCATAAAAATGACAAGGTATTATATTGAGATTCTGATCAGAGTTCCACCAATGAAGTTTTATTCTTTTCTGACAACAATGTACATTTTCTTCATGAAATGATCAGATTAAGCATGATATATTATCAAGATTCATTGAGCTGGGGAAAGATCCAGAAAACAATATAAATGAGAAAAGTCTCAGAGATGTTGTATTGAACTTCGTGATTGCCGGACGGGACACCACTGCCACAACTCTTACTTGGGCAATATACATGATAATGACACATGATAATGTAGCAGAGAAGCTATATTTAGAGCTTAAAGCTTTTGAAGAAGATCGCGCAAAAGAAGAGAATGTCTCATTACAATCTTATGAGACAAATGACCCTGCATCTTTCAATCAAAGACTGAGACAATATGCTGAACTCATGAATTATGATTCATTAGGTAAATTGTACTACTTGCACGCGGTAATCACAGAAACACTACGATTGTATCCTGCAGTCCCTCAGGTAATTTCGTTTCTCATCTAAGCATCTAAAGTGCAAGATGGCAACCTAACTCTTCAATTTGAAGATATTTTCTTAATTGTGTTCTTTTATTTTCCTTTATAATTCATTAATTTATTTGAAAATCTTCACAATCATAACCAGGTGAAACAAAATTCTGAATTTCAGGACCCAAAAGGCATCTTGGAGGATGATGTCCTACCTGATGGAACCAAAGTAAAGGCCGGAGGAATGGTGACTTACGTGCCATATTCAATGGGCAGAATGGAATACAACTGGGGTCCTGATGCAGCTTCATTCAAGCCTGAGAGGTGGCTCAAAGATGGTTTCTTCCAAAATGCATCACCATTTAAGTTCACTGCATTCCAGGTATTATATTAAACAATAGCCTTTTAGTCATTATCACCAATCTACATAAAAAGATAAAATGTATGTACACAAAGAAATCTATTAAAAAAAATTAAAATACTATTAGTCAACAATGTATTATAATAATACTACATAACGTCATTGGGATCATGTTTTCATTCTTGATGTGCAGGCAGGTCCTAGGGTTTGCCTTGGAAAGGATTCCGCATATCTCCAGATGAAAATGGCACTGGCCATTTTGTGTAGATTTTTTAAGTTTGATTTGGTGCCTGGACATCCAGTGAAGTACAAGATGATGACTATTTTATCAATGGCTCACGGGTTAAAGGTTACAGTTTCCATACGTCCTTAAGATTCCTCAGGAGGCCATGACCTATTTTATGTTAATATATGTCGCATAGATGCAGAAACTGTAACATTGACCCCAAGAATGACAATCTAATAATTAGTTCGTGTTGGCAGTCAACTGAATGGACATGGATAAACCTTGTAAGAATCATAAAAGCATGGATAAACCTTGTAAGAATCATAAAAGCATAAATAATTAACACCAAGAAGTTTTGGTTCCTTTTCCCAGGACCTCAGAAATCTTTACAGTATTAAGAGGAAGAAACATAAATTAGAATAGCTACCTTCTACCTTTGACTGAGATCTTTAGAACACTAAAACAGGAAAATCGCTTTACTTCCTTCGTCAAATGAAGGAACACAGTGCTACTATTCTCTGGCTTAGTAAATAGTTGAGTAGTTGCATACCACAAAAGAACCGTTTCCTGCTTGTGCTTAAACATGTGTTGCTCCATGAGGCATGATTAGTGCGTGGATAATGAAAGTAAAAGCAGGAAATGAGTAGAATGGCATGGCATGTGTGCTTGCCATGTACAAACGAGAACTTGTGCTAAATTTAAAAGATTAAATCAAAGACCTCAATATTTCGAAAAAAACAATTGAACAGGAACTGGGACAAAATATATTATAAACAGACATTTGTTTGATGTACTTTGCATTTACACAATCCCTCACACACGGTAATTACAGATGAGGCAAGAGTATGTGGTATTTACATTGAAAACGCTTAGATAGCAGTTATTAACTTTATTATCACTCTGAAAACTCAGATGATACTAGTGATCAGGTGACAGAAACCTCATAATGGACTACGAAAGCAAATCTTGCTTCTTGCTTTTCCATTCACTAATGTCAGCTTCTATCTTTGCTTGAACTCTGTGATGGAATCCTGGATATGGTTCATAACCAAAAAAGCTCTGAAGAGCCTGGATCAATCAACAGCATGTGATTTTTAATATGCTGTATGTCATTTCAGAAAATCGCTAAACAAAAACGATTTCAACAATTACCTCTAGCAAAACAAAGAATGGAGCCAATAGGAAGGCTTGTAAAAGGTTATCCAATAGAGCTGGTGCCCGTTTCTGAAAAGGATTATTGTGCAATTAGAGGCAAATTGTTATGATTAGTATTATTCTTAAGGGGTGTGATAGAAGTATGTACCTCAAATACCCCATGACCAATAAATTGTCCAATCCAACAGACCAGCTGAACTATCAGAACAACCTAAATTGGTAGTATAGAATTATAGAAAAAAGAAAATGTTTGGAAAAAGAGAAAAAACAAAGTATACAAGATTATAGAGCAACAAGAAAAAACATAGTGATTTTAACTGTAAAGGACTGAAAACAGAGAATGAACCCCATCATTGTAGTCTAAAAATGACATCTTTAACTTCTGTTTATTATGCCAATAGATGCACAAAATATGAAAACAACGTGCTTGGCCATCTCGAGAAAATTGGAGCAATCCACCTACTTTCTAAGTTCTGTATCCTTTTGAGTAATTGGAAATCAGAATTATAAATTGAACATGATCTGCTTTAAAAAAGAGATCTTTTTTCCTAAATGAAGCTGTTGGTATAACGCTCAAATTCCTAACCACAAACAATTTGAAGAACAGAAGAAACCTAATCATGTGTAGAAAAGAAAAAACAAACTTACTAAATTATGAAGATTTTCTAGCAATAACCTTCTACTTACAAATCATAGAGTAAATAAAAATGAGAAATCAGATAACTATACCTTCCAAGCCAGTGAAAAACCAAGAAGATTAGCAAGAAAACTGCTCAAAACCCAACAAAAGAAACAGAGAAGAGCAGCCAAAGACCCAACTTTCACATCCAAGAAAATATAAAACACAGCATAGATTAGTGTAATCAAGAACCCAAAATTGAAAACTAAGATAAGATGGGTCCCAAAAAAAGAGAAATTGAGAAGAGGAAGATTGAAAAAAGATGGGGTGAAGTCAAGTAGAAGTATAGCTGTGAAGAAGATTGGCCAAACAAATAACATATGAATAGCTACATTGATTTTGTTGCTGTGATAAGCCCCATAGAAAGCAAAGTGCTTTTCGAGATCAAACAATCCATTGCTTCCCATTGTAGAAAAATAGAGTTTGTGAAATATTTTCAATCACCCCTTTTGGTTTTCTTTCCTCTTTCTGGAAGACATAAATACATAAATGGGAACAGAAAACAGGGGAATCATATGAATACTCATGATTTAAAGTCTCGGATGATATACCGATTTATCGGCCAGTTATATACCGAGATATCTTTACTATGGATCGGCGATTATGTTAGAGATCGGCGAGCTTTAAATAGTATCGGATAATTAACTCGGTATCTTCCGATATATCGGCATCTTATCGTGTGCATCGGGGATGTCACCATGAGGGAAAAAAATACACAAGAATTCAGTTTATACAGTCTTCAGATTTGGCATGAAGCAGGGGCTGTTTAATATTAGCAAATCATCATATTCAAAATTGTATATAAATTAATTTCTGTTGCCAGATTCAAAATTTCAGATTACTACATAAAACACAAGTTGAATTCAAAACATAATAGTAATAGTTTGTACAGTTTTTGATACAAAACTTTGTGAAAAACATAAAACACACAAGATATAAAACTTGTACAACATAAACTAACATGCAAAGAAATACACATTTCCAACTGATACAAATAGTGCGGTGCTAATTCTACACATCAGTGTCGAGACAACACCACGGCTGACAAAAAGATTAACATCATTAACAAGACATCCCCAACAAAAGATCCAATTAAAGATCCAGAAATTCGAGCGCAGAAGCTGTTGTACTGTTGGCATATCGCGAACCAGTTAGCTGAAACATTCCCTTTATGTGCTAAATATACTATGGCAGTTGCAGCAGAAGCTCCAGCAGTAAGCAGACCAAGCATAACCTTGACAAAGTTTGAATGTTAGGACTTCTGTAAGTTATAAAAAAAACTACTGTTTTGCACTAAATTTGCACTTTATGGCAGTAAAGATTAGTTCTTTTTTGGAACTTGACGATGACAAAAGAAAAAAAAATTAAGTTCTTGTTTACCGTATCAAAGAAGATCAAGATAAGCCTACTATATGTAGCTCTGCTCCTGATAATGTGAAAGATTGAAATTGGAATAGAAACGGCTACATATGCACATACTACTGAATTTGCAGCAACAAAGAACCTGTTCGACAAGTACCCCCAGAAGCTAAACTGTGAGATTTTTTGATATGCTACATAGTTGTTAAAAATTAATAATAATAACAATAATAATCAAATATTGTTGCAAAATTTCTGGATCAACTAACGATAAAGTTGGAAGATCATCATATTTAGCCCTGAAAAGTGTGAATTGTGTAGAAAATGGAAGCGTTTCGTCTGTTGTTGCCATAGCCACTGCACTTCCTAGTGTTCCAAGAACTGCAACAATTCGGAGAACAAGGTCTAGTATAGAAATCCCTGTATTCATTCTTGATGGAGGTGGGGTTTTGGAAGTTTCCCCAACTTCAAGTGGTCCATCTTTCATTTTTTCAGTTGTCCCTCTTTCTTTTCTTCTGGAATTTCTAGAGCAATGGAATATTAAGCTTCACCAGTTGAGTTTTTTCTTGAAAAAGAACTGATCTTTATGTACAAAATTAAGTTGGCAACTTGGCATCGAAATTTATCAAGTTCTCCAGTGGAATCACTCAATGTAGTCGTGTTACATACTAAAAGAGTTGGCTTTAATAGGTTGATGTTTTATTTCTTAATATATAAATTCTACCTGCTCCTATGCATTTCCTTTGTCTTTTTTTTATGATATGAAGTAATATATCTAAAAATTTATAAATATAAATTGGTGCATCATCTAAATCCAAAGCTTGCATGCATGGCTCCTTAGTCATCACTAAACCGGTATTATTTACTCAGTATTGGATTAGGTAAAGCACATATATAATACTGAGATATCAGATACCTTTGTATTCTTTGCCCCAAGTGCTAAATATATTTACTATTGATTTGTTATGTTTTATGGTATTGAATATAACTAGAGCAAAGAAGTTTTACATTCATCAATCATGCTAAATAAATTCACTATCCTATGAACCAGAAACACCTGTTGAAAAAAAAACAAATACTCCTCTAGTTTTAAAATTATAGATTGATTGAATGACTTCATACATAATTTTCTCAATTTTTATCTGAATTTATTCAAATTAATTAGTAATAAAGCCGCACTATAATCCAGTTCATTGGTGCAAGGTTTGTAATTTTAAAATCTATATATTTATTAATTAGTTCGACGGATAAAACTCAGTGAATAATAAAAATCGAATCTTGCAAATCGTAATATGTAAGTATATTGTAAACTTTGTATCATGCCTCGACCTTGGATCGGATAATCTTCACTCAATCTAAATTTCTTGTAACAAAAAAAAAAATCCTGTATACATATTACAAATCGAACATATTCATATTTAAATATATTCACAATAATCAAATTAAAATGTATGCCGGACTGAGGGAGTGAGAATCAATACAGGTCCAGTCCCTCTGAATAAGTCTAGAAAGAGGCCCAGCCCATTACCTATGGGGAATGAATACCAGTACAAAGCGCAATTATTAATAAAGCCCATATGTACTCCAAACGCTACCTCTGTTAGACAGTCACCATTTTAGCTCTTTGCCTTCTCCTGCAAATTCTCCCGCCGATAATCACTCCAGGTAAAAAAGTTTCTGCTTTTTTTCTTCTCAGCTCTTTTTCTTTATATGGCATATGTGTATGAAACGGATCAGGAAACTAGTAAGTTATAAAGATTCTTACCCAGTTTTTCTTTGAACACCCTGATATCAAGTTGAGCTCATAAATTCGGGATCATGGTAAATCTAGTAACTTTTGCAGATGATTATAAGTTTTCTGATCTGGGTATTGCTTCTTTACAATTTTCAGTTTGATATTTCTAAATTAATGCTATTGTTTCAAATTCGAAGATAAACAGTATTGAATTAGAAGTACTCAAAGTTTAGTGCTTGATGGGTGGTTCAATCCAAATTCCATATCTGATCTTGTCCTCGGGTTCATACTTTGCAGTTTGCCTTCGATAAGATTTATATTTCTGTGGCAATAGTTGTATTATATAGATAGAGCCGCCTTATACATTTATATCATGTATTGGGACTTTGTATTTCACGAAGCATCTGTGGTGGTTTTTGAGCTTTATACCTAACCTTGCACTGTTGCATCTACATACGATATAGGATTTATGCCATTTTTACGAATCGTAAATTTGCTTTCATCAATTTCTCACTCATTCGTATGTTGATTGATTCCACTTCATGAATTAGTGAATGAGCTCTTTTCAGATTAAACAATCGGAAAAGTGTTTGTTTGCGCTATGCCGCTTTGTTCATATATGCTGTACTTAAAGTTAAAGAAAATCAGATCTATTTGTTGATTGAGACTACTTAATTATCAAGATCTTAGCAGTCTATATGGATTGAGGAATATCTAGTAGAGACCAAACTTTCTCTATCGTATTGTGTGTGCGCTCATGTGCGCGTGTGATATTATAAGTACTGCTGTGGCATTCGAAACTATTATTCAAATGCAGGACTTTTCAATCATTTGAAGATGAAGTGCTTAGGTATCTAGAAAGAAGTTACAAATAATTAAGTTCTGTTCTATCTAGGTTATGATTTTAGCAATTAGTATTGTATTTGTAAACTTCCCAGACAAATATTAGGTGTTAAATTGAGATGGATTCTCTCAGAAACTCAGATTTAGAAGTCAAAATGAAATTAATGCGAATTTGTGATATAGATGCAAAGTATTTCTGATATTATTACATCTTTGTGGAATAGGCACAGTATGTCAGACACAAACAGTGTGGATGCCAAAGAGCTAGATCTTGTCGATGCTCCTTCGGAAGTTCAGGTAGAAGATAATCCTTTAGTGGAGGATCAAAAGAACGTGAACGAGATCAAAGAAAATCCTATGCCCTCCCCACAGCAGGAGGTACTGTGTCCCACAGGTTCTGCATTTAGTTTTTTTTCCTCCCTTTCTTAAATACGGAGTAATATATATCATATATATTAAAATGTTGATATATACCTTGGAAACAAATTTATGAGATTCTTAAGAAATTGTGCCATATATTGCTAAAAAGAGGCGATGCTGTTTGACTTGCGGGATACATCAAATCATCAAAATAATTTTGAAGTGGTTAAGCGAAAATTTCCCCTAGTTTAAATACTTTCCCTTTTAATACATTGCCATGAAAAACATACACAGTTTCAGCTTGAAGTCCAAGAAGGTCCTAAGACTATTATTTGTTGGAGAAAATAAGTTAAAATCAATTGAACAATGATAAAAAAGTGCACCTCTTGAGCATTTTAATTGATTACCTGTTCAGTTGAGGTCATTACATAGATTAATATTTAGTTATCTTGTCACTTTATGATATAAATTTCTGCAGGAAGCAGCAATTAAGAAAAAGTATGGAGGCTTGTTACCAAAGAAAAATCCGCTGATATCTAAGGTAATTCAGCCTTTGATTTTGTATTTTATCAACAATGCTAGTCCCCTTAGATTACTCACAACTGGTACTTGCCCACAACATAATTCAGGACCATGAGCGTGCTTTCTTTGACTCTGCCGACTGGGCATTAGGAAAGGTACGTCATATTATTTTAGCTCAAACCCCCATTTGATGTCTGTCATAGGCTTTGCACTTTAAACATGTTCCCTAGTGTATATTGTCAAATTTTATTGCCTAATATTATTGGCTTTCTTTTGCCATCCAACAGCAAGGAACACATAAGAACAAAGGACCTTTGGAGGCACTCCGCCCAAAACTGCAGGTGTTCAATATTTGTAGTTTATTAGTTATATAATTGGTACAACCTTGTATCAAGTCATAAGACGTTGTCCAAAGTGTCTGTTTGCCCCGTATATTATCTTTCTGAAGTTACAAAGATGTCCATAAAATGCATCTAGATCTTAAACGGCCATAAGATCAAGGGAATGTGGATTAAGGGTTTAAAATTAGAATTTTATTGCTAGGGCCTTGTTTTAAGAATTAGGAATGAAGACAAACTGCCTTTTCAGGGTTTTTTTGGATAGTACATGAACAACCATGAGGTTTGTTTGATTTATTATGTACCTGCCAGGTCTCAGGAATTGAGAGGGGGTTTGCTGAATGAAATATTATTAGGTCAAAAGGGAGAAGAAAACCAAGAAGTGAAATGCCAATAACCTGTAAATAATATGCCCACTACTTGTATTCACCTAGAAGAATGAAAAGTTGAGCCTTTTTTATGGTAGGTCCGATGTCTCTCAACATTCTCATATTTTGTTTCTCAATATTTATATAGCCCACACCTCACCAGCAAGCTCGTGCAAGACGATTATCTTATGCCCCTGCTGATGAAGGTGAAGGTCTGTGCACCATCATTCTGAAGTTACAGTTGATTCCCATCCTTTTTTGTTCTAATTTGGTTTCATATTTGATTTTTGTAATATAGTTGATGGTGATAACACTGGTGGTATAACTTCAGATGATCAAAATGCCGCAGTGGATGGCAGCGGCAATGATGGCACACATTCCGAGGACAAGTAGTGCAACAGCTAACTACCATGAGACTTTACTTGAAGGCTACTAATGGTGCTGGACATTTTAAACCAAAAATATGATAGTACACCCTCTCAGGGTGCATAAATGAATAAGGGTTCTGTAAGAAATCTTCAGCCTTTGAGTTGTAGTGAGTTTTAACAAGAAAATTCCAAATGTGCAATGAAAACTGAAACTCAAAAAGCAGGCTCATATCTTTGAAATTGAACTGATTACAACTGAATCAAACTCTGTTATTGTCCAGCTTTTCTTGGACTAAAGTTTGTGACTTGTTTTCTTTTACCTATGTATCATTGTTGGATGAAGTTGGGTTTCAACTGGTTCAAATAGTGGTGAACCTTGTCCTTGGAGATGCCCTTTCTTTTTTCATAATAATATTCGAAATAGAGGAGTTTGAAGTTCTGACTGTAGATTACTCCTTTAATGCCACAGATACTTGGATGATAATAATGTCATAAAATTTCCAATTCCAAATATTTTCAAGAATCTTGTACCCAAAAAACAAAATAGTTGTACTTCAAAAAAAAAACGACTATGGGTACTATTTTCATCATTGAACTGATTGATGTTTATGCTGATGACAATTTGCGTCAAATAATTTATTGCACATTTATGTCACGTGATATTGAAAAACAGAGTCAAGTTAACGACTCCCATAAGATTTTAAAAAAATTGACTGAAACTAACTAAATTTTATTTGGGATTTAGTAATTGAAGAAAAAAAATTTCAATTAGGTAAAATGAGGTATAATTCAGTGGGTGATTTTAAAGAAGGAAAATATTTTATTTCAATTCTAAATTATAAAATCTTACAAATTTATTTTATATAAAAGAGTTGTGAAATATGAGTGACTATTTTTACACAATTTAACTTTATATAAGGAAGTAGAGAGAAAAAATGAATGTCATAAAAAATATAAATATATAATTATCGATAAAATAAATATTTATTTTCACTTTTCTCATAAACATATATCTAATTTTAAATTAGGGAAGTATTATCAGTGGTTTTACCTGCTGGAGGCTAGAGTTTTACTTGCGGGAGCCCGACAGCTGCGTCCCGCATATATGTTGTACCGAAGTTACAGCACCAGAAACAGAATATCCTTGGCTTAAAAACTTCTTTTCTTTTTTTTTTTTTGGGTGAAGAAATCAAGAAAAGCTTGAAAAAAAAAAAAAGAAAGAAATCATCTTTGAGCTTAAATAATTTCATTTTTCCTATGTAACTGAAGCTTTTCTTAAAATAAACAAATAAATAAAAGGTCGTACTCCGATATAAAACAGAGAGTAGCTCAATTATCTGAAATCTGTTTTTTGCACAAGACAATGATTACTTACAAGTCTTCCTATTCTGTGGTCTCCCTCTCCCTCCCCTCATCGAATCTATACATTTCTCACTTTCCAAACAAAATTCCCTTTACAGCTGCTAAAACCACAACATCCAAGATTCGTAAAATTCTTTCAAAATCAACAGATTCAGATTCTTTAGGCATTGACTTGGAAGATTCAAAGAAAAAGAAGGAAAGGGTTGCTACAGAATTGCAGTTGCAGCCTTCACCATGCAGCAGCAGCAAAAGAAGATTCTGTTTATGTGGAAGAAGAGGGTTTTTAGGAACTACTTTATTGCCAACAGTATATCCTTCACTTGCTTTGGATTCAAAACCCCCTAGTGATCCCATGGTACACATTTCTTCTCTTGAATTTAGATTCATAGTTATTTATGTTATTTTTGTGATTTGAGCTTGTTTTCTGTACATATATGGGTAGAAAAATGATTTTCCCTGGATTATCAAGTAAACAATTTACCAATTAAAAGGTAGATTTTGGTAAAAAGTAGACCTGATATTAGTTCTATTGTGTGCATATGTGTTGCCATAAACTGTATAAATAAGCATTATCACTGGAAAAAAGTTTTCTTTAACTAGGTTCCAGAATTAACCAAACCATTTATTAAATGATATATGACTACTATCATTGTGTCATTAAGTCGATGGAAATTTCTTTTGAAGGAAATGCTAAAGATGATTCACCCTCCTAGGCCAGACTGGTACGAGGAGTTCTATGCATCAACTATAAATTCGACTATGGGACCTTATGAGGCTGAGGTTAGCAGCAAATTACAAGGCAGAGTTAAGATCCGCAACGTCCACATCTAAACTGTGTGTAATTAATTAAACTTAATATGTTAAGGTTGCAGTTTACAAGTCAAAGATTTTTGAAAATCTGAGAGGAAAGGCTAATAAAATTTTGGAGCTTGGGATTGGGACAGGTCCTAATCTGAAATACTATGCTGGCAACCATGATGTCAATGTCATTGGAGTTGATCCAAATCAGAAGATGGAGAAGTATGCAAAGGCAGCCGCACTGTCTAATGGTGTGCCTCCAGAAAATTTTGAATTTATGCAAGCGGTATGCCTCCTAATTGTCCGATTTCCGTTATTTTATCATATATAAATTTAACTATTATGCTCTTTTTGAATGTTGAAAATAGGGTTTAGTAGTTCAAACAAGATTTTAAGGGTTTTTTTTTGGGTAGTTTGCACACACAGCCGCTCCCACACCCACATTGCCTTTAAAGAGGCTTGAGAACTGTCAACCTCATGGAGTCTATGACTCATGAGGACATGAGGTGAGGAATGCCATCAGACCAAAGTTCCACCATCTAGTGTACCAATGTTTCAGCAAAGAATGGTGAAAGTATGTGCAAAAACCACACCGTTTTTCAAATAATGATAATGGATTTGCCTCGGCAAATTTGGAACTGCATTGATTTGCCTTGAAAGGTTTGGAACTGGCCCTTCCCCTAAACTTGTGATGGATCTTTGTATCATTGGAAATAACAACAGAATATAATCAGAATTCAGAAAAGAATCTGCAGTTTCATTAACTCAATTAATAACATATGATATTAGTTCAGACTTCTTTTTTTTGGCTAACCATAACGTACTTGCTTCTATTTTCTATCACTCTATGCCTCCATGGTCATATTCGGTAAATCAGTAGTTGATGTTTTGATTGCTTTTTCGTTGTGAATTTATGGAAAGATTTGTATGTCATCATGTGGTTGTCTTGAGTTCAGGAATAAAATCAACTTATTGGGGGCCTTCACAAATATTATTTCTGATATCAGGTCTCTTAACTTTAATCTTGTTTCTTCTATCCCACTCTTCTCCCATCGGAGGCCTCCACAAAATCTAAGGTCTCATATTATGTTATAACAGTGTGTGTTGGATTAATTTGCTGCAAATTTTTGGGCTCATGACTTGTGCCTAGAGTTTCAATTTGCATTCTTGCATCAGTTAAATCCTCAACATTAAATTACCTAGTTTACTCAGGTTGGCGAGGCTCTGCCGATCGGTGATGCCTCTGTTGATGCAGTTGTTGGTACCCTTGTACTATGTTCTGTTAAAGATGTTAATGCCACACTCCAAGGTATACAAATTACATGTTAGATATGAACATATGCAATATCAAGTTACTACAATTGGCTCTTAAAACTGTAATATTCAGCTATTAATGTTAAATACTTTTTAAGAATTTTACATTTACAAGTGCGTATGTGGTCATCAATTCATCCCAAGGCCCTGGGCCCTCGGGTCATGGTGTCTTAGAAGTGTCTTAACAAGCAGTGTAATGATCTATACCCTAGTATTCCCTTAAATACTTAATAGTACTTCAAATATTAAGATGTAATTCATACGTCTAACAAACAAAATACACAAAAATCTCCTGCCGATGCATAACTTTTACCTTGTGTTCAGAGGTGAGGAGGGTGCTCAGACCTGGAGGCCTTTACTTATTTGTGGAACATGTTGCTGCAAAGGGTATAGTAAAATTTTCTCTATGTACTCATTTGAACTACAAAATCGTAGTTTTCGACTTGCCTTTTGTTCATCGTAGAACTTAAGGGTGTCTTCTGTCGTTGTTGCTGTTGCTGGACAGATGGAACAATTCTGAGATTTGCACAAGGACTTTTCGATCCTTTGCAGCAAACAGTTGCTGATGGCTGTCACCTCAGTCGGAACACGGGAACGAGTATATCCGCTGCTGGTTTTTCCAGTGTAGACATTAACATGGTCTCCTTGCCTACATTCTCTTTGGTAAGCCCGCATGTGTATGGAATAGCTTGCAAGTAGCAAAGCAGAAGTGATGACTATGACTCTATCATGCAGCATCAAGTGTGGTAGAGACTTGTGTGGGACTTGAAACTGATGTAGCTCACAAATATCATTAAACAGTATCAGAGCATGTGTTGGGGAAATGGAGCAATGACTTGATCGGGAGTTGATGTTTGAGATTGTGTTTTGTTATTTCCACAATTTTTAACAATAGTTTTTTATTTTGATGTACATAGTAGTGATATGTACCAACTATAAAAACAACATTTTTAGTTGTAAAAACATGACCTTCAAATTTTAGAAAATAAATACTTTTTTGATTAAAGTTGAAAATTCTTTACTTTAATTGTAGTGGAGAATGTTTCACAAATACACAAATTTACCCTTAAACCATAAGAAAAATTAGAAAGCCGTACTTATATTAGTAGCGATGCTACAGGCTACAGTTTTAACTTTTAGGTGGAGTCATTGCTTATAAGCTTCTTATGATCTCTTTAAAGTTTGAATACATTTTCATCACCCAACAACTAAGCCTTTTTCGGAATATAAAATTACTGTTGACGATATTAAATTAAATGATTTTGAAATCATGATGAATATGATTTTATCTCATTGTACTCAGATAAATATGGTTAAATGTTGAGAAAGTGTTGCTAATTTTAAAATTCAACTTAGAAAGAAAGTAAATGGACCGTCTCAATTTTAAGAGCAAATTATTTGAAATTGAATATTGAAAAAATAACAAAATTTTCACATTAATTCAGTTGTTTTCCCCCTTTTTTCCCCTTTGTGCTAATTTGGTACGTAATCAAAATCAAAACCCAAATTCACACCCAACCAAATTATTAATTCAGAAAAATTAAGACTTATCTCATCCACCAAACACTTCACCAACCTAATTATATGATTATTGATTAGACGAATATGAAAAAGAGCCACATAAAAAAATTATTGAACACCATAACAAAAACATTACAGCAATATAATAATAAAGATAATATGAACTATGTAACTATCTAAAAATACAAAATAGGTGAACCTAACAGTAATAAAATTATTTAATTATAATTATAATAAAAAAATAATATTGAATTATATCATATCATCAAATTTGTCACTATATCCAACAGAATTCACAAATGGTAACATATTATAAAAATAAAAGAAATAAAGGACATGAATGAAAGCAAAAAAAGGAATTAAATAATCGCGCCCTCACCGTCAAATTAGGGTTTCTTCTCCACACCCGTGGCCACATACACGTTTTCCTCCAGTCGGTGACTCCGTCCATGAACCTATAACCCCTAGTAAGCTTCTTCTCTCTCTGCCCTTTTTTTCTCTCATTCCTAATATATATGTGGTTCAGTACTTGTAATAAAGCTTTCTCCTTTAAAATTCATTTAACAAGTTCTGAGATTTTCGCAAATTTCTTTTTATTCGGTGATATGACTGCTGTATTTGCATTTACTCCTCAATTCTTGCTTTAAAGGAAGATATATTGGATATTTGTGTGATTATTAGTACTTCTTGGAGCTATTTTTCTTGTGACCTGATCATTTGATACAGAATTTTGTTAAGAGATGTTTTGATTATGTATTTATTGTTGACTGTTTAATACTTTAATTAATTAGTTGTTGCTGTAATTGAACTTGATGGTAATGGTTTAGTTATGTGTTACCTAACAAATTGGGGTTCTCCGTTTGGTGAGTGGTGTGATTTTCATGGTATTGAATAGTGCTTAATTGAATTTCCATTTTTACCATCTTTGGGGTTTAAAGATTTATGTTCCAAAGTAAACAAGAAGTATTCTTTGGCCAAGATTTGTACTTTATTTTTTGTATTTGCATGTGAATTAGGTTTCTCTGATTTATTGTAACTTGTTATTGTTTTCATTGCCTTTTTGTGTGCTCCCCAGTATATTGAAATATCTTTTTTCTTTATTATATGTTTGTTCATATTCAGCTATTCATCAGGTCTATAGTGTTGTGTAATGTTGTAACAAATTTGTGTGTGTATTTATATATTTCTTCTTTTGTTGCCAGTGCTTCATTCGTGGATTGTCAAATATTCTCCAGCTGGGGGACTGAGTGCATGTTCTGGGTCAGTGGCACTTTTTTTTGGTGGTGAATGGGATTTTTGTAGTGCTTGAATGCTAATGTGCTTCATAAAGGACACTGGTTTATACTGGTATCACAAGGCACAAATAATTATTACGTTTCCCCCAAATATACTTAACTGTGAAAGCTGATTGACTTCAGTTTGGCATTCACCAGAATCTGCAGAACTAGTCAGAAGCAAGCTACATTGGTCTTTGTGAGTTTTATAAAAAATAGTTAAAACGGGGTCCCTTTGTTGTGTGGCTGCAAGACCACATGGGTCTAATGCAGCTAGCGGAGAGTGGTCCATGGGTCCACAAGAACCCTACTGGAGAACCAATACAAGCTTCTCTCCTCCCCCATCAAGATGGGATTTCAGGTTCCAACCTGAAGGTCTGTCATTTGGTTCTAATGAAGAAAGTCAGTTGTATGGTTCATCCACTTCATCAAATAGCAGAGAAAGTCGAAGCTGGTTACGAGGGAACCATCTCACAAATCATCAACATTCCGCCTCAGATGGTGTTGGCCCCTATTTTAGTAGTCCATCTGACATATCACCTGCTCAGCAGTGGACACCCCCAATTATACAGGAAATTAATGTAGATGATTATGGAACTCCATCAAGGCGAGGTAATTTCCATATATTGTGTTTATCTTTCTCTTGCAATTTCTCTTGATCACTCTTAGTGTTGTTTGGGTTTCTCGTGGAGTATTACGTTGGCTTGAATTTTAGGCTTCAGATTCCTTTTCTGGAAATGTTTTGATAGACTGAGATAAATCATTAACAAATTAATTATAGGTTTCTATTTATTTTGCTTGATCTGTGAATGATTACTTACGAACTGTCATGGTCTGAGTTTGTTTTTTCCTTATCTTTGAGGCTTGAATATATGTCGTCATGTGCTAGGATTGTCGTTATGTGCTGCAGATAATTGATTTTGTAATAGTCTTGCATCATTTATTGTGATTTCTAGACGTGGCACGTCAGATTTTAGACAATACAACTTTTATGCTTGAGATTTTATCCTAGTATCTTACATTCCTATTGATTTGCTCACTAAAAAAAATCTTTAGCTACCGATGTCGTCCTGTTACAACAAATATGAGCATCATTCAACCTAAGATTGCAAGGATTCTAGAAGTCTCTCGCTTTTTACCCTCCCTCTCTCTTTATCTGTCTTCGTATCTATCTATATTCCTATTGATATTTCCCCGCTTCATATGTGAACTGTCAAAATTTAATGTTTAATTTTCAGTTTGACTTGGTTATGTATTTCTTCAGGCCCTCTAAGAAATATTAGTTCTTGTAGAGTTTGGACTCCATATTAGTTCATCGAACTTTAACTATATAGAAACTTGGGACATCCTCATGTGCCCCCCTGCATGATTTTCCATGTAACTTTTCTACAACAAAAAAGTACTCAGGGCACTGAGTAATGGATTTTCAAGCTTGAAAGGTTTAAGCTTTTATTTGGTTCTAGCTTCAGTAGAGTCTAAGCCAAGCTCATCTTTTTTAAGGTGCTACTTCTGTAGAACTACTTGCGCTAAATG
The DNA here is from genome assembly GCA_014636745.2 of Centella asiatica. Lineage (NCBI taxonomy): Eukaryota > Viridiplantae > Streptophyta > Magnoliopsida > Apiales > Apiaceae > Centella > Centella asiatica. Next base: position 2,471,134 of record CM025781.1, on the reverse strand, counting down.
GATCAAGCTGTTCTTTAGTTGTCTAGAGAGATTTTGTTGATTGTGTATGCTAAATAGCCCGTTTAATTTGTTAAGTTCATTGTATATAAAATAAAAGTTCATCCAATGTATCACATGAATAATTTCTAAGATCACTCTAGCTTAGATGAGAGAGAAAATTCATAGGCATTTGTGTCTCATGTCACAAATATCAAATTGTAAGTCCAGTTAGATCCAGATTATGGCATGTGTAGGTGTTACTTATCAAGTACTACACCTTCCATCAACTATCTCAAATTTTAGATATTTGAAAAGATAAAAGTGTCAAATTTGAACAGCTACTATAAACTTGCAAACTTTCTTTCTAAAATGAGAAGAGCCAGTGGTTGAGTAGGTGTACCCCAAATTCTTGTTTCTGCGAATTGAAACGAACTATTTCTCCTAATCTAGTCTGCCATTTTAAGTTGACTTACTCAATTCACATTTTGTATGATCAACTACCATTTTAGGTCTTGTTTGACATTTTAAATTTATTTTCTAATTAAAGACCACTTATACATCTTTCTTTTTTAGAAATAAGTATTTAAAAAGTTGAATAGGGAATAGCATTTGAAATGATTTTTGTAGTTGAACTGGGTACATAGGCAATCTTTAAATTGTTTTTATCATTAAAATTCGTAGGATGAATAGGACTGGGGAATATTCTAATATTAAAAAAGAAGGTGGAGGGCAACTGCCAAAGTGTACAACTGAAACTTGTGAAAACATGGACACCAAAAACCTGATTTTGAAGAGTGAAAAAAAACCTAATTTTGTTTGCTGAGGTGTCCCAGTTTGGTTCGGTACACTTCCTGTTATTTGAGTTATACAAAAATTTAGTTGATTAGATGATGTATCATTTTTCTGATATGTTTCTCTTCCTAAACAGCATCGGGGCATTTATCTTTTTCACCTGCTATGGAGGTAATTTGTCCTCGTATTTGCTTTGTAATTTCTGCACTTGATTGACATCTTATTAGATTCTAATTCACCAAATGGTTATTTGTAGCAGGGTATATTGGCAACTCAGGAGAGTGGTGGGTCCACTTCATCCCGATCAGACAGCAGTGACTACGAGTCCGTTGTCAAGTCACATTCCTCACATCGTACATTCTCAAGTCGACGCTGCTTTATGTCCAAGCCTATTCACCCCCTTTCAATTCCATCAGAAACACCAGCAAAAGAACCAGGTGAGACCATGACTATTGGGCTTCCAGAATTTGATTCTAATATTTCTCAAAAAAATAGGCATCGCTTTAGCAGTGTTGGCACTGATCCTGATTTCACAGATGTTTCTGAACCTTTTGAATGTGATTTTCTCAACCGATCATGTAACTTATCAGAAGGTTCCAAATGTGGTTTGTGTGAGAGGTTTCTTTCTCATAGATCACCCTGGGGTTCTCGACGCATTGTGAGAAGTGGAGACATGCCTGTTGCTGGGGTCCTTTCATGCTGTCATGTTTTTCATGCTGAATGCTTGGAGCAGACAACACCAAAAGCTCGAAAAAGTGACCCCCCTTGTCCTTTATGTGCCAGATTTGATGATGAAAATAATGCCGAGCAACATCTTTGTTCCAAGTTGAGGAATGGAATTCCAAGGCTTAGAACTTTCCGTGAAGATGGGCCATCTAGGCCATGGGGCTGTGCACAAGCGGGCGACTGTGTTGAAGGGGCTTTGCATGCACCTCCACGTAACACTATGTTGTTACTCAATCGAAGTTGGACCAAGAAAAACCTTTCCTTGAAGGGCAATTTAATCAAGGAATTTCCTGGTAAGGTGAGAAAAACTGGTGCATATTCTTCACAACTAATTATCGGATCAGTCGATGAGGAAGCAGTTGGTTCCGAGACAACCGGAAGTTCTAGTATGAAGTGATGACGAAAGTTATGTACATAGCTGCAGACAGATATTATATGGAAGGAATAGTGACATTTCCTTGTACTCGTGACTTGATTGCAAGACTTTAACTGGTCAGGATTTTACTAAATGAGATCGGGTAATTAATTGTGTTGGTGATTTCTTCTTTTGTTTTAGTACTCTTAATTGAGCCAATTGTGGGTCAGGAGTCATCAACTGACAATTTGCATATTTAGCACATTCTTATCGGTAAGTATCATTGCAGAATGTAGAATTTACATCTAAGTATCCAATTGATCCGTCATCTTCGGATGATCACAATGATGTGTTATTTTACTGCTGAACCTCCTTTGAGTCGGTAGGATTTATTACTAAATGTAAGTCCCCTTTCCTCTTTGAGTCTTGTTTTACACTAACACTATGTTACCGAGTTTTTTTAATGATGGAAAAGAATGGAAATTAATTGAAAAGATATTTATTTTTTTAAAAACTTATTTATACACACAAATAAACTCACAGATGAATTAAAATTTGACATGTGAATAAATTTAATACTCTCTTTCTTCTTCGGTCAATGAGATAAATTAATTTTCTTTTTTTTTATGCACTTTTGTGAGTTTTTCTTGTGAAATAGTTTGTGTGCAAAGATTTATTCTTTTTATTATTGGTGAGTTTTTTGAAGATAGAAAAGAATATATTTGGGTAAAATTTGATTCCGTTTTCTTGTCTAAAGTGACAAGATTTTGATGGAAAATAAAAGAAGAGTGCTAGTGTTTCATTGTTCCAATTTACTCTCAAACACTAATAGAACTCAAGAAGTATTATTATTAGACATGGATAGAATTGTAAAAAGTTAAATTTTACTTTCAAACTAACAGGTTTTCTATTCATTTCTGTTATAAACTTTATAACGGCACTCGTGGAAAATTATAAGTTTATTGTTCTTTTCTTTTCTGATGTATTTAAGTTTTTGGTTTTTTTCTTTCCATTCAAAATTCAGTAACACGGAGTAAAGCTTGTCAGAGTCTGAATAACATTTTAGTTTATAATTCTTCAGAACTTCCGTTGAGACACCATACTCAAGCCAAATTAGGAGTATACGGTTCTTAATGAAGATTTATATAAGCAAGATATAGTCATTAATTTATTTTTATTTTTATTTTCTTCACGTTTTTTTACAAGAAAATGACCTTATTCGCAATATCTTGGTGGAGAAAAGACAGGAGGGATACTGTACAATCAAATTTAAAGATACAGTAGTATCTCGATGTTTGGTTGGACCACTATCTTTCTAAAGATACCTTTCTGGGCCAAGTTTTGTCCTTGAAAGAACAGGAAAATACAACGGACAACATCGAATTGGAAAAGCCCATGGGCTTTTTTTTCTAGCCATTCATAAAATCCAACATGTAGTACACATTAAAGAACAAAATCCAAGAAAATTTTAAATAAATGATTTATGAAAAATGACAGCATTTCAATATCTTTTCTATGTTCTTTATTGTCAAAACAGTTGCACTATTGAATGAGTACTTGGTACCTAATACTTAAACATGATTGTAGATGAACTACATAAGGATTAAATGTAATGTTTTTTCTTATTTTCAATTTTTTTTAAAGGGATGGGAAGTGACAATTGATATAGAAAATGTTTTGACTCACAAATTTCGATGTCATTAAAGAATTGATATCATGTTTTAAGGACTTTGAAAATGTAGAAGGGTGAGGGGACCAAATAACATTGTTCGTTCGTTAACCAACTCCATGTGATATGTCGCATTAGATTTGGACAACCACACATATTTCTGAAACATTCACAAGTTGGATCTTTTTATGTGATATACCAAGTACATGTAGTAATGTTTTCAGACTTTTCTACAAGTCCTTTTGCCTTGTGATATAAAGCACTCTAACCGGTTTGTAACAATAAGGATTAGAACTTCACTAATTTTATTCGTCGTACACTATCTCTTTTAAAAAATAAAAATGTATGTGTTTTGAAATTTAAAAATTAAGGTTGTATTTTGATTGAGAAAATATAAATAAAAATGTATGGGTTTTGAAATTTAAAAACTAATGTTACGTTTAAATTGAAGAAATAGAATGAGAGAGATAATAAAATTGATATGTGTGTAATTATTATAAGAGATCACAAAATTTTATGATCCCTATGAGAAATAGTGGTGGAATGAATCATTTCTTCTATATGTAATTTTATTACATGTATTAAGGAGGATAAATGATCCATTCTTTTTTTTTCATTATAATTTTCTCTCATTCCTACACATCACTTCTTACACTACTACTTTAACTAAATTTCTTCTAAATTTTAATATGTTCTCTATCTCATTTCATTCACTCAATTCAAATGTAATCTAATAAAAAAAACGCCGCAAAATAGCTGTTAATGGACGTACTTGTGACGTCTTATGTAACAAAAATAAATAAATAGATTAAAAACAATGCAAGGTAGTTTCTGCTTGTAGTATTACTTATTTGTCCCACCCATCATTTAAAAAAATTAATTGGGGAAATATGGATCTCTATTTTCCTTCTTATCTTGTTGCACTTTCTGTACCCATGTTCTTCCCTCGTCATTTTTCAAGCAATTTTACATAATAACATCAACACATGTACCTTTAGAGGATGATATTTAGATGGAGAACCAAAACATCCACAACTTTTCCATTCTAATGCTTATACAATCTTTTGAGTTTTGGCGAAAGAAGTTGCATATCTTGTTCTTTTTCATTGCATTAGTCGATTATCTTTTCCAAAAAAAGGTTTTTTTAACTTAATTTTTTTTCTCTTTATCTTATCCATCCATCTTTAGATAGTGATCTTTGCTACAAACATGTAGTCCAGTGACACATACCCAACTAACTATTGTATCTTGCCCACATATCCATAAGTCATCATTTGATGGTCCATTAAAATTCAAATTGTCTTTAATTATTGTATGCTCATTAATTTTTTTTTCTGAATTTAACAATCTATTTTCAACAAAAACATAAAAATAACAAATGGCCATTGATGTGCTAGTTCTGGTAACACATTTGGCACAAGCAAGTAGATGTATTGTGCCAAGGGGAAGAGCTATTTAAGTAACATGGGCACTAGGAAAAGGAAAAGTCAGTATTAGCATAGTGTACTTTGTGGCTATGGAGCTCTTGCTTCTCTCAATTGAAGTAGGCATGCATGTGAATTGTGGGTCCATATAGTATGCCATTTTTTTCAGTACAAAGGGACACTTCAATTAAATTGAAATTCTTAGGGAGTCCCAAACATGTTGGGCCTTCCATGTGAGATTGTCCCAAAAAATACACCCTCTTTGTTATGTTTCTTTCTTCTCTTTAAATTTTATTTTTCATGTCTCTGCATTAAAAGTGTTATATACCGAGTACTTATTATTATCATTATTTTAATTATTAATCTAGTATAAGTATGGCATTTATATCTTATAAAAGAAATCTAAGAGAAGAAATCTAGATCTTACCTTTTAAATTTCCGAACTGAATTTATTGTTGTCAATCGTCGAACTTTCAAACCTTACCATTATAAAATTATTACTTCATTCGTTTCAAAATTAGAAATACATATTTTTTTTTATTATTCTAAAATTATATATACATTTTTATTTATGGATTATAAAAAGTAAGAGAGTTTCTTAAATACAATTCCACTATATTCATTATTTTAATTAACTCCACTACATTTATACTCGGTGGTCTCTATTATACTTTTCATTATTATTAAACAACAAGATAATAAAGATATATTTAAAACATAAAAATTATTTTTAAAAGCTATAGTTTTAGAAACATATCTCTAATTTTGGAGGGAACGAAATATATTCGAGTTAATATTAGATGGAGCAACGATCAGAATAGTTCGTCTTAACCTATGTGGAATTCCTTTATTTTGCATTACTTTTGTATACAAATTTGGTGCAATATGCCTCATGACCTAGTCACTGTGACATCTGATACGAAGCAATACATTTAGAATGGACAAACTTTTATATTACTAATTATTACTCCTCCCTGCTCTTTTTCTTTCCTTTTCGGATGCATTTTAGTTTACTTCTATTTCGATGATTGACTAAAAAGTATGTATATTTTGTGCATATCACACTGTGTATTTCGCATGAAATGAACAGTCGATGTTAATTGTTAAATTAATTTGATTTGTATTTTTTTTTAATTATAAAAATTAAGGTGAATCATGTTTGTTCTTAAAGTGGGATGTGATAGTAGAAGTCAGAGTGGTCTTCCTTGTCTTTCTTCACCGTTAATCCGTTATCTTCCTCTTTTTGTCAAAGAGAAAGTTGATATACTAGTGCTGCTTTTTCTCTCATAATATTACATACAAAAGTCTATGTAAGCCCATTAATTAAAGTGATGCTCCATAATATAAAATTCAATAACCTTCCTTTGGTAATATTTCTAAATTTTCCTTTTGCTATATATATGTATGGATGTTATAGTGTAAAATGTTATAACTACAATAAACGAACAATTTGGAACCAAAATTGTGTCATTATATTTTTAGTTAAATACTTTTTTTAATCTAATCATTTAGTATTCAGTAATTCACGTCTTTTAATCATTTTTTATTGAACTTAGCAATGACTATATTAAACGAGAGTCCTAATACTTATTTTTTCTATTCACATGATTTAATTTCAAAATCTTGTTTAAGAAAATCAAGTTAATAACTTTTTTTTCCCCTGCCAAGTGATTAAAATCTTTAATTTAAGCCGGCGGCTAAGCTCCATTGTATCCCCTCTTAGCACCAGCCACAAAAACATGCACACGCTTTTTATATATGCTTACCACAATACATTCTCAACTTCATTTCAAAGATTTTGTTTTTGTTTTTTGTTTTTTTTTCCCAGCGATATAGGCACGGACTACTAGATAGGTGAGACATAGACATCATTTATAAGTTTACTTTTCAATAGATAAAAGCAAATTAAGAGAAACAAAAATCAAAATATTACACTTGTACGTTTTGCAATTTCCTTTCATTTTCAGAATCTCAATCTCCATTCCATCCCCTGGCCTTGATGTATGTACTATTCATGGCCCTGTTACACCATGTGCTTACTTCAACATGCATATCTCTGTCAATGGCATGTCTCCCTCTTAAGTGATGTCATTCTATTTTCATTAAAAAGCCTTTTGGAAGAAAAATTGCAGCTGATTAATTTACACATTTATATCCTCACCATATTAGAAAATAAAATTAATATTATGACATTTATATATTTTTATTGATAAAATGAGATTTTAACGAAATTATTAACTGTATATACTCTAATCTTATCAACTAAACCAAATTCCGATTGGCACATTAATTGTTATTTTGGCTGTATATAAGTATAATACGGCTCTTTTTCGAATCAAATGGGAATTTTTTTGTTAATATTAATTGCAAATGTTTTTTTGTTGTTGATAATGTATCTTGAATATTACAAATATAGAGATGTTTGAAATTTGTTTTACTACTTCCTCTTTGCTACCGTTCATTTGCACCACAAGATAAATTTTCGTAGATATGATAAACAGAATTGTGGGTCCTCTCGATACGCTTTCTTTATCACAATATATTTCTTTGTAAAGAAACTACTGCACTAATAAATACAGGGAGAATAAATACATGTGATACCCAATGGTAATTAACATACTAATATTTTCAGTAAATATTTGTGACTTTTTCTTTATACAAAAATTAATGTGAATAGGAAATACGACACATTAAGTTATGCACATGCTTTTAAAAAATAATATTAAAACTCTTTTGCACTCCTTATTTCATCCTAATTATTCCATTCGTTTACTAATAATTGTCAATTGATTTTTTAATGTAAATTTAGGTGAATATTTTTATATCTTAAATATTTTATTTTAATTAAAAAAATTATTTATATTTAAAAAAATGTAGTTACTAATTTTTTTAAAAATAAATAAAATATTTAATATATAAAAAAATTCACTTAAATTTAAATCACATAATAATTATTATGAAACGGAGATAAATAAAGAGTAAATGAAAAATGGAGCTTTATATATGCAAGGACCTTTCTGGGCCCGTAGCTCAAGTAATGACTTAACCATTTAAGTCACAATAAAGGATTTTTACTTTGAGCAAAAAGTAGGTTCCTCGAGGTGCATTTTAATTAACCGCGTAGAAGGAAACTGGAAAAGTAACCCAATTGTACTGGGAGGGAGATAAAAAGAAGAAACATATCTTCTTCTAATTGCATGATTACGTTACTTATGGCAAGAGAAGTGCTTAAATTAGGAGATTAAAGTACAGTTTGATTAGTGTGTGTGTGTGTATATATATATATATATATATATCACTTTATTTGATTTTCACCCCCTTTTTCTTCTGGCTCAAATGAAATGATAGGCTACTTATAAGTAACTATATGTTTGTGTGGTAATTCTATTAGTAGCAGATAAGATGCGGCAGAGACAGAAAATTTTCGCACATTAGAAAGTCATATTTGTCGGAAGAAAAATAGGTTCTTAATTTAACTTTATTTAAGCCTTTTTACATATGGACTATGCTTTATCATGATTAATGATTATCAAATGGAGTTCTCAACATCACACTTCACACCAGCGTGTAAGGATGAAAATATCGTTGCCTAATCATTTGAAACAATTGAGATTATACATATCGATAAATTACGCAAATGTTTTGTTTTTTTAACAAAATTATTCTCAAATTCTGTTTTTTTTTTAAAACCAACGTCTTCAAGTTTCATGTCTATTTTCTTAAAGTTAAGTTGTGGGTTAAACTTTTTATTTTTCTTATGAATTCAAATTATATATATATATATATATATATATATATATACATATATAATTTTTTTGTGGAATATTCATGTGATACATGACTAAATGCAATTAATCAAACAAGAAAGCAATATGAATCTACCTTAGCTACGAAATGCATGCATGTAATAAAGATGAAAGAAAAAGAGAGAAACTAACCTTTCATTTTGATAGTAAGCAAGCACGTCTCTTTTGAGTCAGGATCCACGTTAATTTATTTATTATTTTGTACTGAAAAATATTTAATACTATTAGGCCTAAAAATTGAAGTAAAAATTGCCTTCTTAGAATTTTGAGAGTTTCTTCCACTCGTGTCATTTTCACTTTTTGTTGAAGTAGATTGTAGAAAATAAAAGAAAATTCGAAATATAGAAAAGACATCTGATAGCATTAATTTAAGCAAAAAAGGGGATTTATCTTACTTATAATCACATCTTTATCGAACCAGCTAGCGATTAGACTGTGAGACAGAAAATACTCCTTGATTAAACAGTCCTGTTTTAATATGAAGTGTGCCATAGATAATTTTTGATACTGGTTAACATAATAAAAATTAGTTTTTGAATTCAAATTTTGGGAATAACATTCGGGAGAGAAAATTTCTTATAAATACATCAAGTTATGGGATACAGCCCTGAAATCACTTAAGGAGGAATATATATAAATTGGTGTTAGTATGTGAATGATAGTGTTATAAAAGACATTATATAGATTTAAACGATACAAAACAAGTTTAATGTATAGATAAAATTAATTGGAATTAAACGAGGATTAAATAGATATAAAATATAAACGAGAAAAGACTGCCTACGTTCAGAAGGATACTGAATACACTCGGCGCTGAACTTTTTTAAGAAAATTAAAAAAAGGTTAGTACAATAATAAATATGGACAAATACCATATGATGTGTAGAAAAGTAAATCAATGTTAATCTATCTCATGCATCTACTCGGCAAACTCTAATTGTTATGATTAAGGCTACGTTTATTTTATTAAATGTTTGAATCTAAATATATTTATTAGATCTATATTTATTGAATTAATTAAGTATTTTATGTCTGAATCTAAATTTAAATATAATTATTTATTTAAGATTTTGCCTTAAATATCTAAATTAATTAATTTATTATTTTATTATGTTTTAATCTATTCAACATCATTTTTCTAAGTTTATTAGATTTCATTAAGATATAAGTGGTAAACTAAGCAAACGATCTGAACGATACGATATCTAAACACATTTTTAATTTGTTTATATGCATTAACAACTAAACAACCACATCCGTCCAACCACACTAAACCCCTAAACTGTTCCGTTTATAGAAAAAAAATCAATCCAGTTCAAAAGTCAAATGCATAAAAGTGTTATCTTATGAATATTTCTTGCAAAAAACAGAAAAATAGCTTTATGGGAAAAAGGGAGCTTCAATTAGTAATTGTATACGGTTCATAGGGTGGAGCAGAGTAGGGTTAAAATCGAACCGAATTAAATTATTTTAATCGAAATATTTTGATTTTTCATTTATTCAATTTTTTTGGTTAAAACCGAATTAGTTTTTATGATTTTTGGTTCACTATTTGGTTATTGAAATCGTCTAATTTGATTAACAAAATAATGGAAATTTTATTATTAAATAAATTAATTAATATATTCCCTTTTTTATTTGTTCTTAAAATTATTTTCATCCAATAATTATTCAAATGTTTGGATGCTTGTTAAGCCCACTTTTGTGGTTTTATTTTATGAAAATATGGATGATTTTAGTTATAATAAATTTAAGATTTTATTTCAAAATTTATAGACTTAGTTATTAAACTTATTTTCAATAGTAATTATATATTAAATAATATCATTTTTAGCACTAAATCTACTAATATTATTTGGATGACTACGGAGGGAGTCTATTATTGTTGTCATTCACAAATTCCATACTTAAGATCCTTAATCAATATTATTTTTTTTATTTTGGTTTTTTTATAATTAAAATTTTAGTTTTAACTGGATAATCGAATTATATTTCGGTTATTACGGTTTTCAGTTATTTAAAAATTTCAATTTCTAATACGTTTTTAGTATTATGAATATTTCAATTTTAAATTTTAATTGAAGGGGATAATTCAGTTCGATTTTAACCGAGTGCTGAACCTTAAGTGGTAGGGTTGATATGATTTGAAACCTGCCTTGTGATTCTTTAGTCGCATTTAGACTTTAGAGTTTCGACTGATGCTTCCAGGTCATTTATTACCATTTTTCACGATTTTTTCTTTTAGTGTTGGAACATATAGTTCAATTTATTTATTTATTATTATTAATTTTTTATTTTTTTTTGTTGCCTTTTAAACATAATCATGTCATTGAAACCTTTGGCAAGCTATATAACCATCAATTCCAGAGTTTCCGGGTTTTTGTTTTTAAAATCCATTTAATTGATTGGAATTTAAAACTATTAATATCAAAAGACTCGAAAGTTAAAGCAATATAAAATCCAAGATTTGTTTTATGACAGTTAGGTTAGCTAAAGTCTGTTACTAATAAATACGAAATCTTTTTAGTCAATATATAGCAACTCATCTCCTCTATTTGCCCTTTTTATGCGCCCGATTTTTGTACGACAACTTTCTCATTATTAATTTAAATTAAAGTCTTGAACAAGAATTTTGATGTATTAGTCGAAAATAAATATTTCAAAATTAATTGCAAACTGATGTAGCCTTCGATGGGATTTTGACTCACCCCTTTGTAACGTCTATGTTTATTGTATTTTGCTATTGCAATTTATTTATTTTAAGCTGAATCTATTGTTAGTTTGACATAACTTACTATTTATTCAACATATATCTATATAATATGTTGTACGTTTTTCAATTTTCAATGTGAACCAAAATTCAAAATCTTTAATACACTGATCTCAAAATGATTCAGTGGTGAACATGTAATTAGACTAATGCAAACCTAGAAAATGTGTAGGTCGAAATTTGTCAGATTTGGATTCTCATATATCATTCACGACAATTTTAGCTTCGAAATGAAAAAATAAATCAGTTTTGTTCAAAATAATGTTTCAACGCAGAGCTACATATATACTGAAAATTATAATATTAGCAAATTTGCGATACAAAAAATAAATGTTATTTTCTTCCGAAAAAAGAGTAGATTGTGAAATGTAAAGGTAAATGCAAATGCAAATGTAAATGCAGTATCAGCACTAGCTTTATTCTGTCGCTTTTTATTTAGCTCAAAAGAGTGTAGTGTGTGTGTGGACAGGAGAAGCTAACAAACTCCCGAGGATTCTTTACTTGATATATCTTTTCACTCTTTCAACTTATCTTTTTGTTTTATCAAAGGAAAAAAAAAAGAGCCTTATCTTTGTGTTTTCAGGTGACCAAAAAATTTAAAGCTTATCTTTGTGTTGGTAGCACTAAATATCGTACTCAAACTCCTTTTGTTTTTATGAAAAGAGAAATGTCTATAATGTTATACTTAGTATTTAATGAATAATTAGGTGGTTAAAAGATCAGGATTGTAATATATGAAATTAAACCTTGGAATGAGAATTGAGCATAAAATATATGTTAATTAATTTTCACTTTTTACAGAATAATTTATTCAAACTCATAATTTATTTAATTTATAATAAAATCTAACTATAACTTGATTGAATATTGAGTCGATTACGGATCGAACTCAAACAATTAAAAATTTTGAATGGATATGATCTGAATATTAATAAAAAAATATAAAAATTGAAAAGACCGAATAATCTATTGAAATTTCAAATGTACTTATTATTTGAATTATTTATAAATCGAGCCGGATATAAAATCGAATTTTTTGACAGATTATACATTTATACTACGTAGCAAATTGAATACCAACAGTTTGAAGTTAACGAAAGATTGTATGATACTGGCAGTTGGCAGGTGAGGTATTGGATAGGAATCAGGATCGTAATCAGCAGAGAGACGAGAAATATTATTTATTACTCTATTCATTTTAAAATTAAAAAATATTTTTTACATATAACATTATTTATAACTTTTTTGTTATGTAAATTTATAAAAATATTAAAATAGATATATTTATATTTATTACAACATATTACAATTTTATTTATGTAAATTAAAGTGTGTCTTTAATTTTAATAAGGTGTATAACTGAGACAGACAGACAGACAGACAGCAAGTAAATATGGTGGAAAAAGAAAACGAAAATGTACAGCAAAAACAAACTCCTGGTATTGTTGTTCAGAGTCTTCTGACTATCTAATACAGAATGTGGAGAGATTAACGGCTGAGATCAAATCTCATTTTTCCAGATACATTGCAGTCCTGTTAAAGCTGCTCGGTAGGGAATTGAAATTGAAAGTTATGTCAGTTGAAATTAAAACTGTTGGTCATGCTCTATGTCTCTATTACAGTATTTTAATAAAAATACTTAATATTATTTAAAAATTCTTAATTTAGAGTAATGACGTGTTGCTCGCAATAATTTCTTATCAAATGCTTAAATACCGTTTTAAAACTTTTTATACATACCAGTTTGTATGTCTGCGCATAATATAGATAGTTTTATTTTTTTATAATATTAAAAAGTTATAATATTTTATATTTTTTATTTCTAATATTTTATATATGTAATTATATATAACATACTATCTATTTAACTATCAACACATAAAAAATTAAAACTAAATAGTATTTATAAATATAAATACAAAAACACATTCAAAGTTAAACTAAATAATATTTGTATTTGAATCAATTAAGATTGTTTTTACTAGCAATATAAAATGAAAATAATAATTAAATTGACTAAATTCATAATTAACTAAGCAGAATCGACTATGTTATTAAAATATAATTTATCAATTGTATATGATAATAGATTATTGAATTATCAATGAATATATAAAAAAGTACAGTATGTGATATTTTGAAGATTTGGCTACATATATATTTGGCCGTCAACCCAAGATAACAAACATATTACACTATCTAAACTGCCATTTTCAAACGTATTGACGAAAAGATCAATTCATTGGTCAATTCTTAATATTTTGATTAATAGAAATTACTTTTCTAACAAATAAATATTGAATTGATGCTTATTCTATTAAATCGACCAGAAATTAATCATAACGAACATTAGTCTTCTTGCACACGTTTTACATGGGTATTATGAATTTTTTTTAACATAATTTTAGATGTAAGCTTTGGTGAATTCAAATCGATGAAAAAAATACTTAAAGAAATTATGAGAGTGGAGGGAAAGTTAATTTTATGAGAGGAAATACTAAGGATGAAAACCCAAAATAAATAAATAAAGAAAACCGATAGAGAGATGAGATAGATTAAGGATAGACAAAGACGACAAACCGACTAAGACAAAACTGTGCGGCAGATGTATTTAGCGGAAAAAATAAAAATAAATAGGAATATGACTTTCACGTTTTGTTTAAAAATTAACCGTAAAAAACTTTGAGATTTTATTATATAGATAATATTGAATAAGGCACAACATACTATCATACTGAGATTTGAATTTTGTTAGATGAAATAAAGTCCATCCGTCCTGTCTCCACAAGAATACCTGAATTTATTTTTTAAACGTATTTTTAGTATAATTTAATATGTGTTAAATATATTATTTAATTTAATAAAATTATAGAATAAAACTTAATTTATGAAAATTATTTTTATAAAAAATTACAATAGCTATTAAGTACAAAATTTTATATAAAAATATGTGCGATAATAATAATTATGACACCATCTTGATACAGAGGTAATATATGTCTCCTTCAAAAAGAATGTAATCCAGGCGGGACCCGCCAGATAAATTACACAGCAAAAAGACCAAGAAAATATTAAATATTGCAACTTAATTTCATACTTCCCGAAATAAAATTAAGTTTCAGGGTCTGGGGTTTTCTTGGGAAGAAACAGTGTGAGAAATTCTGTTAAGAGGGAAGGACAAAATTTCTGAAAGCAGAAAGCGAAAAGGGAAAAAGGACAAAATTTCTGAAAATGGAGGATTCAGCCAAAACAGAATGCATGTGCAGCTTCACCAGAAAATTTTTAAAAAATCTATTGCATGTGCATTTATTTACTATTTGTTACGTGAGCGACCTGATAATTGATTTTCACAAAATTCGCTTTCGATGTATCAAACCGCAGATAATATATTATATATATATATATATATATAATAAATCCCGAAAATAAATTAAGAAATAAATTTATTGGAGAGTCCTCCATTCCTAGGTTATCAACTTCAGTTTCCGACTTTATTTTATGTTATCTTGTAATTAGAAATGATAGAAGACGGTGCACGTGCTTTTCCCCCCTTTAATATATATATATTTTTGAAAGTATATACGCGGTTTTATATTATAATAATATTAAGATGTATTTCAAAATGAAATTACTTACAACAATTATAAGTCGAACATACGCAAATATATTTGCGTTGTTTAGATGGTCTTAGCTTTGGTTTCAAGTTGTATTCCTCAGGTTTGTCTTTTAATTTTTATCCAGTTTGCATGAGTGTAATCTAAAAGTTATGCTAAAAAAACAATGAAAACATGAATCAAACAATTTTTTCTTTCCTTCTGGTTCATTTTTTTTTAATTTCACGACGGATATGTTAGTTATCTCGATTAATCTAAATCACATTTTGATCGTATTCTTTTTCGAATAGGGAGGGTGAGGAAAATGTTTCAAACTGTGTATTTTATATTTTTAGAACTTAAAATTGAGATTTCTAATTAAGTGAAGTCAAATCCTTTCACTTGAAATAATACATGATTTTTTTTTTCTAATTCATTACTCCCTCTGTTTCCAAAAAAAAAAAAAAAAGAGTTATATTTGAAAAAATAATTTGTTTCAAAAAAGAGTTACATTTGAATTTTTTTTATTATTTTAGTATAAATTAAATAAATTTTAATTATAAATTTATTGATCTCGTCATAATTTAAAAATTTATAATAAATTTATGAAAAAAAACAATTCTTTATACATTTAATTTTTTATAAAAAATACAAAATTAGAATCGTGAAAAATCTAAACCGTTCCTCTCCTGTGTAATTGAGACTTTGAGAGAGTAACTGTACAGTACGAATGAAAACTCATGTCAGTAAAACAACAAATAAAATAAAAAATTAGACTTCGTACATGCAAAGACTATCGTGCACTAAGAAGAGAATGATTTAGTAACACGTATAATCTTCACGATTGCTAGATTTATAATTCATTATAATATTTCTTCTGTTCTAAAAAAATAACAATATGTAAGAATAAAATTTATTAAAAAAAAATAATATTTACATAATTTTTTCATTATTATTTTTTAAAATTTATCATTATAATATTTTTATATGATCTTTAATTGGATATTCATAACAAATTTAATAATAAAAATTTAATATTTTTATATATAATTTTTAGTCAAATACACAAAATTAAAAGTTTTTAAAATTCAAATATTACTACTTTTTTAAACTAGGTTAATATTTTGTCGGAGCGACGAAAATGTAGCGAGAATCTCGGACCCCTAATTCCGCTACTTAAAAATCAAGAATCCACGAATGCATATCTTCTAAACACTAAAAAACACTTGCAATATCATAATTAAAGATAACTTTAATAATATACAAATCAACCAAACTGATGAAGACAGACATTTGTGGACAATAGTTGTACTCCGACAATCTAATCATGATTACAAGAAATTACTAATATAATTCGGCATTATATAACATAATAAAAAATGTACATTGTTCTAATAAAGATGAGTGATTTTAAATTTTTTAACAAACGAAATGTATGATGTAAATATCTTTATGTATTTTTAATACATTTTTGTATTTTGTATTTTCACTTTTAGGTACGTTCCTCCAGATGGTCTGAGTTTAATTTTTCAATGAGACATTTCTAGAGCTTTTTTTGAGCGTTTGTGTAGAGTTTAGTTGTGTGAGTTTTTTCTTTTCTTTTCCGGAACTACGTTCCTTTGTAGACCAATATATATATAAGGCTTTCTGCTATAATTAGTAGCAAAAGTTGTGGTGCAATTATTTATATGTATGTGTGTCGAATGAGTGATCGTTTTCTTTTTTATATATCAAAGTTTAGGCGATGGAGAATTTTTAATCTCATATGTCACCAACTTATAAATATTTTATTTTTTATAAAAACATGAATTTTCAACTTAATATAAATGTTTATTTAATTTTAATAGCCGAACAAAATTTTGTTATTATGAAATGAGTGACCGTTGTATCCTCAAATTTACACCAAAATTTGTATTTACATCCCTCGAAATCACTTTTACAATTACTTAAAAAAAAAAGGTATAAAACTACTATAGAAAACTACTTACAAGTTATTGTCAGAAGTTAATGAATAGAATACTAGTGGTAGTTAACAGAAGCAAGAAGTTGCAGCTTACTCCAATTGTGGAATGTGCCCATCAAAACGTGTCATCACCCATGTGCAGATAGACTCTGTTTTTCTATTTAGTAACATATTCCTATTAAATAAAGGAGATTTCTATTTATTTAAACTTGGTTCCGCAAAAAGAAAAATCTATACATAAATGAAGATAAGGTCCGACCATTAATGTCTCTAACCAGAAAAAATTTCGTAGTCAATACATTAAATTCTACCAAGTCCACATTTACGGCTCAACAAATAAAAAATACTACGATCAGAACCATTGAATTTTGAAGGTATAATTCGTTGAGACATTGGCATCTCCGACGGCGTTTTAAAAATAGAGAAATTGTTCTTTAAAAATAGTGATGCCATACACTAATTCATATCAGATATGTCGTTTCATTTTGTATTTGTCATTATATTTGTCAAATGTGTTATTTTAGTCTGTTTTCTACGACATTCAGATAATCATAAATAAACTGTTAAACATAATGGTAAATTTAAGGGCTCACATATAGCCCCCAAAATTTTTGATCTTTTATATTCCTTAAAAAAGGAATATTAATTTCAACAAATTTTCATGATAAAATTACACAAAATCTGTATAGCCATTTTAAGAAGCCAGAAAAGATAATGCTTAGCCGACGGGAAAACAAATAACACTACGGACAATGAGAAATGCAGCGTGTTACATGACTACAAAGTCATAAATAAAATGTGTTAAATTTTAATTAAGAGGGAAGAATTAAAAAAGTAGGAAACTTGAAAAAAGAGTTAGAGAGAGGAGAGACAAGTAAAAGATAGAACAAAAGTGGGGGTAACCAACCGCAGCAAATGGTAGTTGCTTGCATGTGCGCCTGTAGTTTTTCTAACCATTTGCTCGATATCACTATGCCCCACTTTAGATATGCTAACAGATTTCCTAATCTATACTACCTATATAAATTATATTCCAAAACAAATAATATTTCATTAATTATTTTATATAAAAATAATTGGCAAACATTTATCTACAATTAATTCAGTGGGTAAGAATCAACGAAAACTTTTATTAAGTTAATAGTTTAAATTTTATTAATTATTATATTTAGTGAGTAATCTGTAAATATAACTCCTCAACTAAATTTTATTATAACCAAAAACCCAAATTTTGGTCCTTTTACTATAACCAAAAACCCAAATCTGTATATGCCCCGATTTACCCCCATCAAAACCCAATTTTACCCCTTCTCCTCTGTCTTTCTCACGTCGTTAAATCTATTTGAAATTTGAAGTTGATGCATCCAAGTGGGTTTTTTGGTCCAAAAAGTCCTTCCAATTTCCCTATATATATCCTCCAACCTTCCCACATTATCTCCATCACCTTCCTCACATTGCTTCTATCTGTATCAAATTCTCTCCTCACCTGCTCTGCCTCCCAACTTCCTAATCAACATGTAATCAATCATCTTATCTCTCTATACCTTTCTTTCATCACATTTTACTTCTCATTTCTTATTAACTTCTCAAGAAGTTAACAAGAAATGCCACATTGTTTTTTTTTTATTTCAATAATTTCTAAGAACAATGCTAAATGGCTTTACCCTTTATTATTTGCAGGAAAATGAGTACTCAAGGAATTTTCTTGGTGGGTTTTCTGGCATTAATTGTGTCATCTGTTCATGGGTATGCTGGTGGAGGTTGGACCAATGCTCATGCAACCTTCTATGGTGGTGGTGATGCCTCTGGAACAATGGGTATGCAATTTATAAAAATTGTGTGTACAATCAAATTTAATTTAATTTTTTAAATTCCGGTGAACTAATATAAGCAATAATTTCTCTCATGGGGCACAGGTGGGGCTTGTGGATATGGAAATTTGTACAGTCAAGGCTATGGTACAAACACTGCAGCTCTAAGTACAGCTCTGTTCAACAGTGGGTTGAGCTGTGGATCTTGCTATGAAATTAGGTGTGTGGATGACCCCAGATGGTGCTTGCCTGGTTCCATTTTGGTCACAGCCACCAATTTCTGCCCCCCAAACAATGCCTTGCCAAATAATGCAGGAGGATGGTGTAATCCTCCTCAACAACACTTTGATCTCTCTCAGCCTGTTTTCCAACACATTGCTCAATACAAAGCAGGCATTGTTCCAGTTTCTTACAGAAGGTATATCACATTTCCCAGGACTTTATTTTTTGGGTGACAACCCATTTTTGGTTTTTCAATTTCTTGAAAAAATTGCATTTTTTTGACAAAATATTGGGATGGGGGTTTTGTAGGGTACCCTGCAGAAGAAGGGGAGGAATACGGTTCCAAGTAAATGGACACTCCTACTTCAACTTGGTACTAATCACAAACGTTGGTGGTGCTGGTGATGTTCATGCGGTTTCAATCAAAGGTTCAAGAACTGGTTGGCAACCGATGTCAAGAAATTGGGGACAAAACTGGCAAAGCAACACTTACCTCAACGGCCAATCTTTGTCTTTTAAGGTCACCACAAGTGATGGTCGGACTGTGATCTCCAACAACGTTGCCCCAGCTGGCTGGTCCTTTGGGCAGACTTTCAGTGGAGCCCAATTTTAAATCCAACCCGGCCCTTTTAATGCAGGCCCAAGTATAAAAGGAAAAAGCTACTTCTTTTATTACTGATATCGTCACTGGTATTAGTAAGTGTCACTATTAGTACCTACAAGTGTTTATGTAGTGGTAGTAGTATAGTTGGGATTATAGGTAGCTGCTAGTTAATGCATTACATATGGGAAGGACTTATTTTGGATGGTCCTTGGTCATTTTTAGTTTGTTTTGTAGGGTACCCCTATGATATGAGATGGGGAGGTCCTTGTATTTGTGCCCTTTTTATTGGTATTGTTTTAATTTACTTCTGTTGTAAGACAGAAGATGGCAGTGGTGGACTCTAACCACCCGCAAGAGGTACAAGTGTTTGCCGCCATTTTCAATTTATTTTGGCTTGTAAGGTGATTATTGTATGGAGCTTCGTTATTAAAGTTGTAAATCTCATTTCACTATTTATGAAGAGCTTTTATAATTATTATGGGATGTGTAATTTTTTTTTTCCTCTTTTATTATAATTCATCTTCATTTTTTATTTTTTGAAAGTCATCTTCATGTGTTTAAATATAAGTAAACCTAACTTTGTGATGCCGTGTAGTAGCAAATAACATTGAATTTTGTATTATTGGCAGCTCTCACTTGCCCCAAGTTCCCCACCCCCCTACACCCATACATAATGATGCTTCCATAAATAAGCCAAGAACATAATAATGCCAGCTTATTCCTCAGAATTAAGCTTTTCTTTTTTTCCAAATAAATAATTTTAATTATCTTGTATCTAATCCGAATAAACTGATAGAGAATACGTTACGAATACTTATTTTGCAAAAATTAATATTCCCTCCATTTTTTAATAAGTGTTGTTTAAGATTTTTATAATATGCAGAGTTAATACTCCAATTTTTCCTTATCTTGGCACAGAATATGAAGCTAACATGGCGTCCAGAATGATAACAATGAACTAACATACTCTACCCAAGTAAATCGAGTCCCATGTATATATTTTCAAATATATAGAGTACACTAAATCTTAAACAAATTCAACTTTCATTAGCTTAAAGTTTTGGATCAAAATTGATTTCGAGTACATGTATGAATATCGATAACTTCTTATTCATCTGAAATAATTGACTTATTTTTACTAACATAGAGGCCGATTAATCGAATTGTGGCAATAGCGTCTAACATAAAGGGCGAGGAATTTGTATATAGCCATAAACGATTGATTTATTACAATTTGGTCTGAAGATACTCTAATTACATACACTTTTGTCCTCAAAAGTCATCTTAAAAGCACTCAAACATGTATATTAAAAAAAGAAAATTGAGTAACACAAAAAATAAAGGTGAAAGAGTGAAAAAAGAAATGTAAAATGTGTACTTAAAACACTCTTTTGGGAGGGAACTAGTATTTTGTAAAAAATAGAGAAAAATCGAGTGAATCCTGAAATGATTTTTTAAAATTTTTGATCGTACTTAGAAATTGAAAGCTAAAATGAATTTTTTTTATTTAGGTTGCAATTTTTCTAACTGCGAACTAAAATCAAATACACTCACCTCCTCTCCACCCCTATCAACCTCGAAAATAACAAAATCGAATTTTAGGTTTTAGTTTGAAACTACACCTTAAATTAGTTTAATTTTTTTTAATTTAAGTGGCAGTTTAAAACTGCAAACTAGTTTTGGGGGGGGGGGGGCCCTGTTTATCGATGCTAGAATTGAACGGAATGAAATGAAAATGTATAATGCTAGAATGAAACGAATGTAACGAAGGTATAGTTTTGATAAAGGGACGCTTACAAAGAATTTAGCGGAGGAAACATTACAAGAGTAGTTTAATTAGTTGGTAGTAGTTGCAGGAGTGGTGGTTAAGGTTATTGTTGATTCCAATAACTTAACCTCCTCCTTAAACCTAGGTAGTCAGAGTCAAAACAATTTTTAGTTAGCAGAATACTGAGTACAAGCCTACCGTAGTTATAAACTTGATTTTGTTGGGGAGCGAGAAAGTAGGCTCGAAGATCGGAGCGGCTGCCCGTGGCGAGTACGGTGCTTCTACTTCTTCGTCAAAGCCCCCGCCCCCCC
>CM025781.1:2279388-2437616 GCA_014636745.2 Centella asiatica | reverse complement strand
GGGGGGGGGGGGGGGGGGGGGGGGGGGGGGGGGGGGGGGGGGGGGGTTGATGCTGTCCAACAGGCCTCGAAAAGTGTGAAGTGGCCAAGATTTTGTTCCATATGATACGAGATAGTAGTAAGTAGTAACGCAATCTGAAATGCACATGGAATAGTAAGTTGATGATACAATCTTCTGTTACAACTCGGGGAACTAAGTGTGCTTTGACTGTCTACAAGAAACATGTAGAGTATATTTTAAAGGCAACAAATGAACCCATGTGCGGTGTTCTCTTCTCTTCTTTTAATCACTTTATATTATTTATAGTTATTTTCAAGATAAAATTAAAAATTTGTAGGAATATAAAGATTTAATTATTCTGGTATCATAATCGGAGGGAGTAACCCAAACTAAGGCTAGTCTTTTATCTTCTTTTCTCAACTATTTCATTTATGTGGGATGATGTGATGTGTTTCTAAATAACATTATAGATGTTATATTTTTACGAGGAAAATTATTATTTTCACAAAATAAATCAAATAGTGAAAATATTATTGATGGTGGAATATAACATTGTATATAGTGTATACCCTATGATGTTCATTGTTCCTTGCTCTCTCTCTCTCTCACACACACACACAGATTGAAGCCCATGTTACTTGTTAGATTTTGTGAGAGATGAAGGGAGGTTATTGTAGGGTTAGGGAAATTAACTAGAAAATAAAGAGGGATAGGGGAAAGGGAGACCAAGCTTTCTTTTTCATGTATTTCCTAGGGAACACATTTAACCGAATCTCACGGACCCTCCGACCCTAATTTCTATGACGAACCGTGGTTGTGGGCCATGTTGTCAATATAATGGAAAAAATGATTTATATTTGTGGTAGATGTATTTACTCAAATTTGACTCGTGTAACGTATTTATTTACAATTTGATCATTAATATTATTTGTTATTCAATCCATTACAACCGTGATTTAAGTTCGGAACAAATTAGACATTTTGAGAAAATATGTTCCAAATATTGATAAAAATTAGAAAACTGTGAAACTTTGAATAATCTACTAAATTCTAAAATTAATATACTGATGATTCGTATTTTATATGAACGATTACAAGTATGCGTTACTTGGTTTATTTTACCGTTCATAAGCGAACATGTTTGTTTCAATAGTTATTCGATCCTTTATGCAATTCTCCTGGTTTCTTTAAACAGATTTTTTATTTTATAAAATTTTATACAATTTTTCTTCTTTTTACATAATCTTTATTTATTATGTTTGCACCAGATTCTCTATTTTAATTATACACCAATAAAATAACAATATTTCAAACTCTAACTATCTACATTATTATCATATTATTTGGCATTTAAATATTAAATATCAATATATTACATTAATGAATTAATATATTAATATTTATAAGACATTTATATTATATTATTATAAATATATACTATACAATACCAATGAGTTAAAGCATAAAATAAAATATTGCTTGATTTTCTATTGAAAAATAATATATAATATTTTAATATGATTAATATATTAGTACATATTTATATAGTAATTATGTAAATATTATTTACAATATATCTATATAATATGTTATCTACATTATTAATTATATCAATTTATATATTATATGGTATACATGAATTTAAAATATAATACTATATTATTTGCATAACATATTATGAAATAAATATTTAATATAATTAATATATCAATACATACATATAATATTATTTTAAATTATATATATTAAATTGAATTGTTTAAAATATTGTCTATATAATATAATATAATTATATAAAATATAATAAATATATTATATTGTATAGTAGTTTAAATATATAATAAGTTAATATAGTAGTAAAATAGTATAATAGGCTAGTTTAATATAGAATAAAATAATAATTTTTTTGATGAAGATGAATAGTAATAATATAAATATAAAGATTCACAATTTATAATCATCGAATTAACTTTATTATAAGAAAACTGGTGCAACTATCTTTTGTTGTTTTTTTCCATTCGGATTCCCTAAAATAAGGAGGATTGTGCCTTTTTGAAATACTGATGCTAATGGTCTTACTCTCTCTCTCTCTCTCTCTATATATATATAGAGATAGATATAGAAACACACAAGAAATTAAATTAAATCCTGCGTGTGTATGGTGCAGGTAGCAAAGCTTAATTTAAGCTGAAGGGTGATGCAGATAGGTCAGGAAAGATGATAAAGATCTTACTATATCTTTTCTTACGCAGCTGCTGCTTCATTCCAAAAGCATGTACTTACTACTGGTAGCATTACTACGTACTCTCTCCATTAATTCTTTTTAACCAACTCGACCACATGTATAAATCTCTTCACTTTCTTTGTTTTTATCTTCATAAAATATATATTAATAATGATAATAATCACACTCCATATAATAACAAAATAAAGAGTAAATGCATGAGCAATAATGGTTGGTGTTTTTGTTTGTTTGGTAGGGTTCTGTTGTCCATAATGTCTGATCTCTATCATCATAAGCTGATCACTGAGCTTATTTTACATGTACGGCTTATGATTTTTTCAAGATCTCAAATGCATGAATATGGTCATAGTGTAGAGATTAAAAATCTTTTTGCAAGTTCTCAATACAATAAATCTCAACGTCAACCACGCCTTAAAACACAGTTTAATTGAGACAAGACAGACGCTACAAATCATAAAATACAAGTACATGCACCAGCAAACACCGCACCTACAAAGTCATGCACAATATTTAATCGAGACGATCTCAAATACAATTTTTTAATTTATAAAAATATAATAAATGATCGACTCATTTTAATGCGTAAACTCGACTAAATTTGACTCGGGATCGACTCTCCTAAAATTTTTTACTGCCTAATATATATATATACACGCACACAGAATTCATAATTTTAGATGACTTGTTCAAAGGAGATGCACGCATGCGTGCATCCATATATGATGACATTATGAATGTGCAGTAGCTATAGATGGAGCCATGTATAAGAACTGACAAGGGCCACATATAGAGAGGTTGAAGGTTACTTACTGATTATAGGGTATTTTCTTTTGTGGATATTTTCCATTTGTGAATTTTCTTTCTATATTATTTTTATTTCTATTTTATTTTATTTTGAATAAACTGGATCGATCAGGTTTCAAAGTGTTTGACCATGTTAAATTGATTTCAGTTCTCTGATGTGAATGGAAAGAAATAGGAAAATGAGGGTCGTACATTCCTCTGTATACACTGCACCCTCTGTCACCATAAATGTAAACGTCTCCCATTGGGTTTTCCAGTAGAGTACTCGCTCAGTATATATAAAATCATCTACTTTCACATCATCGACTATCTCAAAAGTAAGGAGGCAGTGCGGGCTAATAAAAGTATATCTTAGATAGTGATGAATACGTAATTGTGTGTCTAAATTTCCAAGGAATGATATCTTATATAATAAAAATTAAAAAAAAATAAATCATCTACTTTCTTCTTCTTAACTTAATACTACTACAAAATTGGATAAATATTCATAATATAGTGTCTGTATAGATAGTTTTTACGGAGTACAAAATTTTGCACAATGGTAAGGTACAATTAACTGTGCAAGCAAAAATATTATATAATCCCTTACAAATTAATAAGATAAATTATAATGCCAAAATAAAATTTATGTATATAACGCAAGTATTATCGATAAAAAGGTTAAGACTGTGTTTGTTTCATTCAGAACTGAATCTGAATAGACTCATCGTTTCTAAATTTATTAAAAATTTATGTCTGAATTTGAATTAAATAGAAAATATGCCGTTTGTTTTGCAATTTGTTTGTAACATCTCAATTACTTTATTTTACTATTATAACCTTCTGTATTGTAATAAATTATTTTATTGATAAATGTTAAATATACCACTTACAAGTACATATGATTAAAATATAGTGTTACACATTAATAAGCATATATTCTAAAGTTACCTAGAAAAGATCAAACTAAATTTGTCAATATTATTGAGAAAAAAACAAACAATTACAAAAGTAATTAATTAAAGTTGTAATTATGAATTTAATATAGTTTAAGTTTTAGCCACATAGAAACTAGAATTATATATAAATAAAATCTATAGATATAAAAATATATTAAATAAAATAAAATTATGTTTTAATTAAAGAAATTTGTCACAAACTATAAGATTATAATAATTATATTAACTCAAATCAATTAAACTGGTGTTAATTTAAAGTTTTATATGTCGTCATTTAACTTTAAAAAGTTAAACGTATTTTTAATTTTAAAACGAGAATAATATATTTATGCGGAATACCCATTTTTATTTCTCTTTTTTACCCTTCTCTTGTATATAGGCGGAATAGAAAGTGTCCATAGTGATTCAGGATTTCTTTTAAAATTATAGGGATTCGATTTTGTAGTATCAAGAACTGTGAACAATACGAAATTAGAGTAGTTGTAAAATGAATAATAAAGTTCGGGAGGAAACTCAGCGAGATCTGAGCACGGTAATCGAATTTTTTTTACTTACGTCGTTCAAATTTAAAAAAATATAAACTACCTCGCTTTTCTCGTCCAAAAAAATTTAATGAAATTGATACAAAGTGTGACATAATCATAACATATTACCCGATGAAGATTATTGTGGTAATTTAAATACAAGATAACGATCTATTTGAGAAGAAAGTGTCATTTTTCTCCTTTTAATCTATCTAATATATCTTTATTTTTGTTCAACTGGAAGGGTTCCCTTTTATTAATTTTCAGCTATTTAAATGACTGTTAGGTCTTCACAGTTAATAAATCTTACATGTTTTATTATCTTGCCGTTGGATTTTTTTGGATGGAGGACTGTATTAAGTTAGCTTAATAATTTTTATACGATGAGAAAATGATTTTGCAAAAATATTATTTAGAGAGAGAAAATTACAAATGACACATAAATTTAAGCAACACTTTGCATTTTAGTCCATACCAAAATGTCAAACTAAACCTTCTATTTAGGGGTAATACTAAACTCTAGGCGAAGAGAATAAGGTTACAATTAGCTCTATCTCATAAAATTTCTATTATTTGTGTATATATTTTTGAACTGTTACAACATTCTTACTTATTGATTTCAACTATTAAATGTTGGAATAGTACTGAGTGTCCACTAAATATACGTTCATCATGTAACAATGAGATACTAATATTACGCTTATTATATGGAATTGACAGCAGAATGTTGATTATAATTATAATTGTTACACTTCGAAACAAGTTATGAACTTTTGGAGTGTGACTATCGATCCTGAAAACCTGAAAATGTCCTTGTGCATGATCAAAACAAATTCTAATTTTTAACTTTTAAAATTATACTCTCCTTAACCCACAAAAAAAAAATCATTTGAAAATTATTTTTAACTAATTGTAAGGTTCTGGATTCATTTGATTATTGATTTTTGGTAATTATACAAGTGTCAAAATCATGTCACTAGACTTATCATTCTCCATACCTTGGAGGTATGTTAAACATGCAACAAAATGTTCATTTGTTGTACCAATTAGTAATAAATTATGGATTGTTCTTTTTGTCATGTTTTTATTTTGCTGTTTGATTGACTCTACCTTATGTTGGTATTTTGTTTGATAACTGAGATAGTATGTTTATCTTCATCTTTATAGTGAAATACTGAAATCACAGCTGAACTCTCACTGAAAATTATAAAAGTTGTACATAGATTATGATAGGAGGGCTAGGGTAGGTTATTTACTATACTATATGTCCATTTACACTCTCTCTCTCTCTAACTTGAAAAGATGGGTCTTTTAGACCTGTAGAATGCCCAAGCTAGGGTCTTTCTTGTCAATTTGAGTGAGACAGCCTAAGAACTCTTAACCCTACTTTTACTCATTCCCCCTCTTGTGAAGGTTGTGATGTTTTCTTACCTAGCTTTGGTAATTATGAATTACTCCGTATAAAATAGTCAAATGCAAAAAGACTCCCAACTTATTAAGAGTCTTATGTAATTTTTTTCAAAGTAATTAACTTTACTGATTTGCATAAAAATAATTTGTATCAGAATTTGACTTTTTTTGGTATAAATTTAAATTTGCATCTAGAGTATAACTTATAATTATTGAGCTTTCAATATACTACACCAAGTTATAATCCAGTTATAATTATATGTAAAAATTTTGTCAATGAAAAAATTTATTTCTATATAATTCTTTTGTATTCTTTTTAAAGAAGCTAAATCCTGTTAATTAAGAATACTGTAATTAGAGTATTAGACATTCTCTTTTCAAATCTAACAAGACAATTTTGCATTATCACGACACTTTGCGCTCAACCAATTAAGCATTTATAGTTACTGATTTTTGGGATGAGTTACTATTTATACACTTCAGATTTTTTAATTTTATTTTGTAAGTCAAAACACTATTTACACCTGTAGTGCTTTCTTGGTTACTGAGTTCAGTCAGGTTTTACCTACTCACACACCTACAACAGAGGTATGTGTGTGTGTAGTATGTTTATTATGTAGCAAGTGGTGAGGTTTCTGTTCAGTTAGAAACACTTGCATTGGCTGTTTTTGCTCTTTCAACTTTTCTTTCCCACTGCAAAACTGCTTAATTTCTCCTTCCCCCACCCCTTCATTTCCTGTCATATTTCCTCCTCATTTTTAGTTCCCAAATTATCTTTTTTATTTTTTATTTTAACCTTCTTCCCTTCCATCTGGGCATGAAGATCATGACTTGGTAACAGTTCTGTGTCAGATAATAAAAAATTAAATAAAATCACTTAAATTAATTAATTATACATGGCCTCCAACAAATGTGTTTCTTCAACTCCTATATATTCAACAAGTCCTAACACCCCCACAAATGTCTTTCACAAGTACTGCCATTCCTCTTCTACTCCCCCATCTTCTTTTTCTTCATCTTCCTCTTTTCCTTTTCCTTCTTCATCATCATCACCGATGAGAATGATTTATGCAGACATGGGTGCTCTCTCTCTCAACACTCCTCCTCCCAAGAATATTTCCCACGAGTTTGAAAATGGAAGAAGTCATTCTTCTTGGGATCAATTTCCTAGATTTGTGAGCTATGATCATAATATTGGTGGTGGTGGTGATCAAGGCAAAGGTTCTCATGACTCTTCTAGTAGTGATGGATTTGGATTTGGAGTTGGAGAAGACATAAACCAAGAAAACAGCATTGATCTGAATAATGCTGCTGCTGCAAGTGGGAAGCTTGAAACAGATTCTTGTGAACAGTCAAAGCTCTGTGCTAGAGGCCATTGGAGACCTGCTGAAGATGCTAAACTTAAGGAGCTTGTTGCTCTTTATGGTCCACAGAACTGGAACCTTATAGCTGAGAAGTTGGAAGGAAGATCAGGTATTATTATTATAAATTAAAAACAACTAAAAAACAAGAACCATACTTTTACACTTTTGCACTTTTACACTTTTCAAATCCATATTTAAAAACAGAATTGTGCGTATTTTAATGATGTGGGTTTGGATCATCATTAGGTAAGAGTTGTAGATTGAGATGGTTTAACCAGTTGGATCCAAGAATCAACAGAAGGGCATTTAGTGACGAAGAAGAGGAGAGGCTGATGGCAGCCCACAGGCTGTATGGCAACAGGTGGGCAATGATAGCAAGACTGTTTCCAGGGAGAACAGACAATGCAGTGAAGAACCATTGGCATGTTATAATGGCAAGGAAATATAGAGAACAGTCAAGTGCTTACAGGAGGAGAAAGATGGGTCAAAGTACTTACTGCAGAAGATCCATGGAGCTACAAGAGGATAATAGTAATCATGTCACTAATCTTGGCAGCAATCTCTCTCTTTGCAGCAGCATTACTACTACATATGGATCACCCAGCATCACTGCTAGAGAAGAAACTTCTGCAGAATTATCAAACACTTTTGTCTCTCCCTTTCCTTGTACTAATTTTTTTCCTGGTTTGTTCCTTTTCATCTCTCCTTGATTTACTTGCTTATAAATCTTTTTTTTTTTGGTAGACTGTTGATATATGTAAAGATAATTAAGTTAAATTTCTTGTTATTTGCAGGTGACAAGAATAAAGAGATTATGAGCACATTCAGCAGGCAGAAGGGGTGTTTGGAAATAAAGGGAAGAAGGGAAGAAACATCAAGCATGTATTCTTCTTCTTACTTTCATCAACCTTCTTCCCAAGAAATGCAATATAATATTTCTGCTCCATGGTTGATGAATGAAAATGCAATGCAGCAGTCAAACAGCAGCAGCTATCATCGGTACTACCCCTGTAGCTTCACATTTCCACCACCCCCACCACAAGTTTATTCCGTCACAGAACAACCTCCTCCTCCACCTACATCATCATCGTCATCATCACTCTCAGGGGAGATGGACAGAAATAGAATAGGCAGCCAGTATGATATTATTAATGCACCATCATTTATAGATTTTCTTGGTGTAGGAGCAACTTGATCATATTTGTTTTTAGAGCTAGGTAGGAAATGCTAACAAATGATCTCTCTCTCTCTCTAGTCTGTATTG
Organism: Centella asiatica; assembly: GCA_014636745.2. NCBI lineage: Eukaryota > Viridiplantae > Streptophyta > Magnoliopsida > Apiales > Apiaceae > Centella > Centella asiatica. The sequence goes on along the minus strand of CM025781.1, from coordinate 2,429,067 downwards.
GACTGTCATCCATCATATATATGCATATAAGTGAGACCCCCATTGCCATATTTAAGCTTAAAAGAAACAGTTCTTTTAGTTGGAAGAAAAAGATGTACTCCTAAAAGGGCAGTCTTTCAATGTCATTTAGCAACACCATCCTTTTCCTTGCAATTCATTATTTTTTCTCTTTAATTATAAGTTCATCTTCACAATCTTTGTTTTCAGTTTTTGATTACTTTGACTTGGTAAAAAATGACATAAAACTACTTGCAAAAAAAGAGAGGAAGATGTGTTGGTGTTGGGTGTTGGTGTTGGGTGTTGGGTGTTGGGGGAGGGTCATAAAAAGAGTTCAGTAGTGTTAGTTCAAAAGTATTCATGATAATAAAAATGGTAGTAGTTACATGATTACTAGCAGTTTATGCTAGTAGCTTGTCACAACAGCTAGAAAGCTTGATATTTGTGACAAAGGAGTCGTTGCATGTTGCCCATAAAAGGATACTACATTGGTGGTTTGTTTGGTAAAAATTAAGTGGCTGAAACAAGACACTGAAAAATAGGAGTCATCCTTTGGTCATGAGTTAGGCCATTATAAAACAGCATTTTGCTATTAACAAAGCTAGCTTACTAGCTGTGATGGGTAACTTGTGCTCCTCTACTCTATAAGTACTTTCCCTTCAAATCCAAACTCCTAAGTATTATAGGATCAATGTTAATCACTAGACCAGATTGAGTTTGTTTAAAGATTGGACCTTATATTTTCTAGTACCTTTTGCCTTTTTGGTAGATTAAAAATAAATCAAAATCATCTAATACAAAATTAATAAGTATATTAATTTTATGTCTAGTTGACAAAAAATGTTAGAAACATTCAATATTACCCTTCTAATTCTTTTGGAAACAATGAAAGTGAAACAAATTAGTATTTAATGCAAAGGTAATTTCAAAAATAAAGTCATTAATACTTAATTGGAATTTACAAATAACATCTAAAAAAGAATATCTTTTTCTCATTTTAGAGATATATAAATATGATCGCAGGGAGTAGTTTCACTGCTTGAAGGGGAAAAAATAAATGAAAGAAGCAATAATGATCTTGTCTAATTTATTGATTGTACATAGTGCAAACAAAGATCCTATTGAAATAGACACATCATAAAAAAAACTAGCTAAATCAGTTGCCCATAAGTGTGAGAAACTCCTCAAAGTCTATAAGCCCATCCCCATTCTGATCAATCCCATTAATCATCAGTTTACATTTCTCCAACTCCAGACCTTGTTGGAAGCCCAGAGCACACAAAACTCTTTGCAACTCCTTTTCATCAATAAAACCATCTTTATTTCTCCTTTTCATCAATAAAACCATCTTTATTTTTATCAAACACATTTTTTATCTCCTTCAAACTTACACTATCTTCTGCCTCCTACACCATTTCTTCATCAAACAGTGATAAAATCACATCTACCCCATTTAATTTCCCTATACAATTATCTAGATCACAAGCAAGCCCAAGTCTTTCCATCACCATTTCTCTCTCTTCTTTCCCAATAGCTCATTATTAGTAACATTATCTACAATACAAGAACATGAAGGTAATGTGCAATAATCAACTCTTGTATTCCTCCCCATTATTATCATGAACTTGTTGCGAATCTCGATGACACCCCATTTGCTAGAAACAAACTTCAAGAAGATTTGGAGGTAGAATCTAAGTATTGAGAAAAACTTGATGACTCTAATGAAAAAGTTGCTAAAGGCCCCATAGGAGGAAGTGTACTGTGTTGCTGATTTCAATTCCATTTGATTTGAAAGACAAAATCGAAACGATGAAAAAACAGAGAAAAATCAGAAATGTGAATGATGATGATAATGTAAACTTAAGAAGGGTGTTTACATATAGGGAGAATTACAATAGGAGAAGAGGAGAGTACGTACTAAGTGAAATTATCTTACACCTTAAAAGCATGAATGTGTGTGTCGTGTTCTCTTTTTCCAGGAAAGTGCATGATTATGGGAATTACTTGGATTTTGCGGAAAGAAAACTGTGAAGTTGTTAGGAGAAGTCGAACGACTGAGTTGTTAGGAAGGTGAGAGAACAACGTTCGGAAATTTCTACAAAATACTCGCTATGTCTCAGTAATTTAAAATCGCGATAGGAATTCTGACGCAGTATTGGATATTAAAATTAAAGAGTATGAAAGAAAAAAAAATGTATTTATTAATTGAAAAATATAAAGTAAATAAAAGAAATAAAGAAAACAAATTTGATATATCAAAATTATAATTTAAAGTAATTAGCATTATATTATACACAAATCTAATTGTATAACTCCATTAATTAGACTTAAGTGTACAAAGTTCTAATCAGTAAAAAAAAAGAAGGTCTACATAAGTCCAATTACAAAGATGTAACAAAAATTACCGGTCAGCATGCGTGTTCTAGTGGTAATATTTATCAGGCAGGCCACTAAATTTTTATGTGCACTGTTTAAGGTAAAATTGCTATTGACAAAATTAAACTATCAATAAAATTAAAGTTACTTTCTATTAAAAAAACATCAAAATTTTAATTGATTAATATGAGAATTAATGTTATTGTTCATGGTATGATTGTTTTAGATCTGTGCATTAAATTTTTTAAGAGAATAAACTTATCAGCTTAGAATGCCAAAACTGTATGACTTCATTGACAACTAGATAGGCCCATATACTAATCTTAAAACAAAGCCCAGTGAACAAAAGGCAAAGAGATTCAAGTCCTGGTTTTATCTCCGTTGCCGGAAATATTGATACCACGATACTTGAAGCGACAGAGAGATGAGGCTGCCTCGGGATGGCGCTGTTGCTTGTCTACGGCGATGTCGCTCTGCCGGAAAAGCAAAAAGCGATGACGGCCGTCGACTTTTTCTTTTTCGTTTTAATTCAGACTTTGGTCAGATCGTCCAGTTAGACATCGATCTCGCCGAGAACTCGGACGTTACCTAGTACCGAACTGTGTCACCGATATCTATTATATATCGGAGACATTCTAAAAAAGTAAAAAACACGCGTCTTGTGAAATTCAGACTTTGGTCATATCACCGAATTAGACATCGACCTTGTCGAGAACTCGGACGTTACCTAATACCGAATTATATCGCCGATATATATTCGAAGACATTTCTAAAAAAAGTTAAAACTATGCATCTTGTGAAAATACGGTATAAAATTAAACCGAGAATGGTATCGGGCAATATCGAATTACACGAGATATCGGCCCGATAGAAGTAAAAGAAAAAAGTTATACATCCATCATTACCGCACTAATTTCGTATATCCTAATTTAAAAAAATTATCCTTTCAGAAATCGTCATTTCTAGTAAAATTTGGATGTGGAAGAGGTTTCCTTAAAATAAAAAATTACATTAATAATCATAAGATATGATTGAGATTTGAGAAGTTTAATAATGTAATTGAACTCAAGTTCAATAACATTCTGGAGAAATGTTGATTATGAAAACAAATGTTGGTATTTCCATAAAGTTTTATCTTATATAAGTGTGAGTTTCGTTAATTATAAAAAGAAAATTTTGTGAAAATATTATTTTTCACAAAAAAAATTGCTGCAAAATTATCACTTTCTAATATTAATTGTCAAGTTCAACTATATTACATCCAGCGGTAAATTAAAAAATAATTATATTGCACGTAAACGCAATCCAATTGTCGGAAAAAAAAAATTTCTTAAGAAAGTCAAGAATATACAAGTTTTGCACATCTTAAAAGGAACATATAAATTAAAGACAAAAATTGGTGCTTCAGAAAAAGAAAATCGAATTCACCTTCAAACATTTATGTTTGATGCCAGACCTAAAATATTTATGGTGTGAGTATACATTTATATTATCAGTCGTTGGGTTTGGGCATTCTTCATAATAATTTGTGGAAAATTCTATAAATATAAAAAGACATATATTTGTAAATATTTTCTACCTTATATCTTATAAAAGGATATAAAAATTAAAGACTTTTTTTATGATAACAAAAGAGAGAATCCAAAAGGTTGGGTTAACCATAAATCTGTTTTCATTAATTGTCACCTTCAAGCATGCGTTTGTGATATGTCTGACCTTTTTTTAAAAAATTCCCTAAACCAGCAACAATTGCAATTCTTCACTCAATCTTTGACACATCAATAAAACTTTATGATAACATTTCCTTGTATCCCCTTATATTTTGATGACACTTGTTGAATGAGGTGAACCACAAAAACTCTTGTACAAAAGTGACTTTCTTTATCCTTATATTTCTCCTTTTTTCCACCTTTTGGCGTGCACTTGCACCTTGAACCCCTTTAACATGAAAGTGAAAGGTGGGTGGCCTTTTGTGACATTTTACTCAAGTTTATCTCCACAATGAGGACCAAATAATTCCCCCTTTTTTGCTTTTTCTATTTGCCCACTTGGACTTATATCTATTCTCATCCTCACACACACACACATAGATATATATTACAATAAAGCTACTTCATAGGGATATTCAGATAGGGGTAGTCGGTGACAACCATGAATTTCCAGAGCAATATTTTTCTGAAATAATACAGTTCCGTTGTATCTTAAATCTTTTGAAATAAAAATCTTGGATGAGGAGGTGATATTTCAACAAATCTATACATATCGTTAATTATGCATTTCTCATCACTAACTTATTTCACATTATTGAATCAACAATTAAATGATTAAATTTTTTTTTCCATATACTATCACTATTAAAAACTTTCACGCCACTAATAGTGGTGCCTATTAAAATAACATATTTATGTGTGTGTGTAATCTACACCACTTATAGTGGCGTCTATTTAAAAAAAAAAAGAGATAAAAGAATATTTTTTAATAACCGCCACTATTAGGGGCGGATATGGTTGATATTATTAATTTAAAAAAAACAGAGAGATATAGACAAAATGTATTAGTAGTCAGTATTAAGGTTTTTTGAGATTTTACAAACTCTGTCTCCTCGTTTCTTCGGGTTTCACTTTGCCTATTCTTATTTCGCTTCCTTTCAGTTTTTCCTTTTCTAGTATAGTTTGAACTCATCTATTTTATCTTAATACGTTTTCTCAATGTATTCCTTTAATTTTAATATTGAATTATATTTTACATCTATAGCTAGATAAGATAATTACAATGTTGCAGGTAGTTCTCAATCACAACGAAATGAGCAACAAAATAGGTTTGATGAGGAAGAAGAACAAAATTATCTGTAAAATAACTTTAATAATACAAATGTTGATGATGAGGAAGTCATTGTACCATTTTTAGTTCAATTTTTTAATTTAGTTGATGAAACTGAAACTTTTTACAAAAGGTATGTTACAAAAAATGATTTTGTGATAAAAATTAAAATTTTTCGTAAGTATGCTCATACAACAAATCTTTGTTATAAACTTTTTACTTATAAGAAAGTAAAAACTCCTATAAAACGTACAAATATTGGAGATAAAAATGTTTAAGTAGAAAAGGGTAAACGACAGAGAGTTTAAATTGCAGCTTGCATTGCAGTTGTTAAATGTTTAAACATGTATGTATGATTTTTTTCTCACTTGTTAATATTTTTACAAAAAAAAATAATAATAATATTGCGATGATACATGCAGACCTCATAAATTTACGATGGACAATTAATGCTAATAAAATTTATGCACAAGAACGGCATACGACCACACAACAAAATGATGTCGTTAATAAACCAGGGTTGCGTTTTGCTACTTTGTGTAAAAAGCTAATGAGATTGGGAGTCGGCTAGGGATTATCAACATGTATTTAAAATGTGTAATACACATCAATTGCCTGTAGATGCATATGATCCAGATGAGCAAATTCAGCCAAAAACTAATGTAGAGGATGAAGATGAAAAAGAAAAAGATGAAGAAGATATTTTACCTCCTATCACATCCCAAACAAAATGAAGGAAAACAGAAAAAATAATCAAAAATGGAATATAAATTCGTGGAGATGCAAGAAAGGAAGAAAATGTGCTATTTGTAAAGAATACATAGACCACGATAAAAAAAATCATCATGTAGTCATGATAGTGAGACAAAAATTACAAAAATCATGAAATGGTTGTATTGAAATTTATTTTTATGATTAGGAAAGAATTATGATTTGTGATTTTTTTTTTGTGTAGTATTAAAGGAGAAAATATTGTGTCATGTGGTACTTATGGTGTTTTGTTCTTGTTCTTGAATGTTGTTTGCTATGTTGGATGTGTTTTGTAGTGTCTTTGTAGTGATTTGTGGTGAAAACTAAAAAAAAAAAAAAAAAAAAAAAAACAAACTATGCCGCTATAAGGGTGTAGTTATTTTACTTTGTACAAAATCATACTCCTATTAATGACGTATATTCTAAAACTCAAAAATTTATTGCTTCAACGGATATTTGTTTCGGTGGATATTTGCAACTGTTTTATACTTTTGATGGATAATCTTTATCGGTGGATAGGTGCTCGTTAGTCAATATTTACAATTTGGTGAATACCTTGTCCTTAGCATTAGCAATTACTCAATATAAAAAAAATAAATAAATAAATAAATAAAAATATATATATATATATATACACACACACACACACACACATATGCCACTAGTTGTAGCGTGTATGTTAATGATTTTTATAAATAAAAAAAACCACGACATATTAATAGGGGCATATATTCTAAAACTCAAAAACTTATTGTTTTAGTGGATATTTACAACTGTTGTATACCTTCGGTAGATAATTTTCATCAGTGAATAACTGCTCATTAGTGAATAATTGTACTTCAGTGAATATCTTGTTCATAGTTTTAACAGTTTCTCAGTATAAAAAATATATACATATAACTACGCTACTATTAGTTGCGTGTATGTTGATGTTTTTTACCCCGCTCCACATGCATCTTTCTCATTGGTCCGTTTAATAATTAAATTATATAAAAAATAAAAAAATTCAAACGACGCCACTAATAAGGGCATAGTCATGGTTCTTTCTATACCTAGTTGACATGCATCTTTCTCATTGGTCTGTTTAATAATTAAATTATATAAAAAATTTCTGACCACACCACTATTAGGGGCGTGCATCTCCCTCTATATTTTTAAATATGTTATCAACGCCTCTATTAGTGACAGATATAATTTCAAACAAATTAATTCTCAGCTATTAAATTATTTGATCAATGGCATGCGGATGACTTGCCATATATATATATATATATACACACACATATTTGCATTTAGTTTCTGTTTTTAACCCTACTCATGGACATCCATTGTCCATTGATTTTCCATTCTTGGAATAAGACAGGCTATAGTGCTTGCCTTTTCTTTTTCTTTATGCCAAGCATTTGGAACAATACTTTTTTCAACGGCCTTTGTCACAACTTTGCAATCTAAGTTGGGATTCCAATATTACCAGTGGACCACTATCCAGCATTGGGATTCAAATATACTTGTGGAATGAGGGCACTTTAAATTGAACAAAAATGCTATGTGCCTCGAGAGATTTCACTTAATAAACATAGAAAAGAAAGAAAATTTCTAAAAATCCAGCCCCCATGCATTCATGAATAAAAGTCAAAGAGCATAAAAGATAAAGCGCACATAAAAATAGATTTTCGTGGATTATTTGTCCTCCAGTTCGGAAAAACATAGAAGCGCCGTAAATTGAATAAATGGGTAACTTATGGACAAAAGAAATATGGGTGTTAACACAAATTAATTCGTGTTGCATATATCGGTAGTTAAAAGATTTTTTGAAATGACAGTATTTGATGGATTGTCTAATTATTAAAGATGTAAGCTTGATAACAAATTGTTTTTTTTTCTTTTTTTTTTATCATGGTTAACACATTATCAAAATAGCAGCGTGAAAATGACGATATTTAGTCTTTAAAAGTATATTAAAGTGTGGAAATATCATATAAACAGCCATTTAATTTATTTTTTTTTGTACATTTGTACCTCACAATGTAATTATCTGCATATGGGTATGATGTATATAGTTTTAACGAGAATCATCGTGATGATCGCATAGTTATGTTTATATTATACTGTAAACGTCAGAAAATATAGTTCAATATCTCATTTAGGATTGTCAAAATCTCATTTAGGATCGTAAGTCATCTAAGGTTACCAACTCACCGGCCCCATTTCGGTGCACAATTAGAGAGTTCTATGGGCTCGCCGCTATTTTGAAAAACTAAATTGAGATTCTTATCTATGCGGTTAGAAGTTTAGTTAACAATGAAACTAAAAATAACTCTATGTCATTTCTCTTGATACGGTAGTAAACTACAAGTGGAACGATTATTCATAATAATAAACTTCTACACCGGCTCGATTATATGTCAGATAGATTAAGCCCCCAGTGTCCATCTTCATGAAATAACATTGATAGATGGGACCGCTGAACAATGTTCCACTTATTAGGCGTGAACAAAATTCGATCTTGCAATCTTTAGGTCATGAGCCTGATGAGTTGACCATTCCTCTATCCCGCTTCTTCCCCCTTCTCATAAAAACAAGTCAAACCAAAGCAAACACACCATGACAAAGTACTTCCTTTCACTCCGGTGAAAGACATATTATTCATAATTCTTTTTAAACTCATAAATAAATGACTTACCCTATTTTCTTGCCAATTCCAAGATTACATGTAGTGGTAAAAATATTGGTTAGTTGTTCATAATACGAAAAATTTAATTTTAGTACTCCTTTCATTCAAAAAGAAAAGAACATTTTTATTTTTCGTGTTTTTCTCTTTTTCTTTTTTAACAATCTATTCTTTAAAACGTTCCGAGTGGTATAACATATATCAACATCAACAAATTACCTATACAGCTGGAGACTTTGGAAATATCTTAGATGCAACTGCAACCATATAAAAAAAGCTAGGTGAATTTGCAAAATTGCAAGAAATTTCTGATTTAGATTCACAACTTATTCAAAAGTAACCCCACTTTGCTACATGTCAAGAATCTCTTCTTTTTTATTTCTTTCTACCTCTATCTATGGGACATGTACATCTATACTTGCTGCCAAACATCTAAAAGCTCAAAGCTGAAAGAGGATGATATAAAAGGAGCAACTAATTTACTATGAATTAGATACATATATTGCAGCTCCTTCCTCCAACAAATAGTACAGCCTGTTGTTATTCTTTCAATTTGGATTTTGAGTGGGTTGTAAAGAGAACACAGCACTGGAAACTTCAGTTCAGTGCATTGCTGCTAACACATTACAAGATCACAATGAAAGATCAGCACTCGTTTACCCGACTTCATGGAAGTTAAGTGACCGAGACAGTGCTGCAGGGTTCGCTTGCAGGACGAGTGATACATCGTGCACACGATTCTTCTCCATGCTTTTTGATTGGAAAGCCTTATGGAGACTTGCAGCATTGACAGAATCAGTGGTGTCATTCTTGATTCCTAGTGTTGACCATATCGAACTTTTAGCAGCTTCATTCGGGTCATTAATTCTCAGTATCTTTGGAACCAAAACGCACTCCTCCAAATCCTGTTTCTGATCTGGTTTAGATGGTCTTGTCATGTCACCATCGCGAGAATGTTTTCCCAACGTTTGAGAATTTGGACTCGAGTTAACTGCAGAGCCGGTGGGATAAGCTAGTTGCATGGATGGTTGTCCTGGCCATGGCATACTCCAAGGATTTGGTGCTGTGCAACCCCAACAAGGCGGCGCTTGGTAAAATGGCATTGAAAACCCTGGTGGAACAAAGGATGGTTGTGGCATTGGAGATCTCCATTGAGTAGAGTTCCATGCTGGATTAGGCCAAGCAGGCATAGGGAAGCATGTTACATTTGTAGGAGACGCTTGTACACCTTTATAAACCGATTCAGGACCCCCACTTGATCCCTTGTCATTTGGATTTGAAATTGTGCTAGAACATCCACTTGAACGATCATCTCCATAAGAAACTTGAATTCTTTGCTCTTGACATTGCAATCCATTTCTAACAAAAGTTTGTGAATTTGAGCCAAATGTTAGATTTTGGTGGTGGATACCTACTACTGCAGCATCAGCTCGGGCTGCTTGTAGTACTTTTGACACCCTAATATGATGATGATGTGAAGCATGATAGCTTTTGTTCTTGCGACGACCAGAACCAATGGGCACATTTCTCATTGTCCCTCCGGCTGTCCAGAATCTTTGACACTTTCTGCAGAAATACCTTGGCTGATTCACATTGTAATTGTTGAAGTAACAGAACTTTGTGTCCATGCTATTACATCGCGGACAAGGAAGTAACTTGACAGGCCTTTTCAACGTCTTTTCATCCGAATCACCCGCGTCGCTAGGATCTTCTTTGTTAACTGTAGGTGGTTTGGGGTCCTCACTGATTCCTGAAGATGTTGCTGGACATACCAACTCTTCTGCTGCTGTTTCGTCGTCCACATAGGGTGTTCTTGGATCATCATTGATATTCAAGTCAATAACTTCTCTTCCATTGGATTCTCCTCCTGAAGGTTTCCAATTATTCTGTACTGGATTCTGGATGAGAAACAGGAATGTTATATTGTGATATAAAAACACAAGTTCATATGTATCAGACTTAAATCATCAGTAAAGAATTAAACATTTCTTGTAACTCATTTACATCCGTTATATGTCACAGATTCTTTTGGGAGAATTATCTCTTTCTCAATTAATTTTCTTAACCAATCGTTCTCGCAAATAACCATCTCATTAGAATCGACTTTAATATCACTGTGTACAAACGTCTTCTTTATAAAGGTGTCAATGAGCTACCAGAGTTCATGGATAACAGTTTTACTTATTAGTTATCCGTTTGTGATTCATTTACCTACCGATTTGCCACGTCTACCTTTTATGTAAACTACCATTTCGGAGTTCGCAACAAATTGTAAATTACTTAAATGACATGGGGAAAAATAAAAGGATTATTTGGGATTACAGGGAAACAAAGAATGAAGAAATAAGCAAAGTTGCCATAAAGTACCTTACTGTTAATGGGTCAAGCTCTTTATAATGAGAATTAACTACAATTGAAAGATCCAGTAGTACTTATTCAAAGAAGGGAACAAATTGATTTAGAAAAAGCTTAGTTATTCCAAAAGGGAACAAATTCATATAAAAAATCTTAGGCATATGTACCCCTCAAAATTTCAAAAAATAATTACTGAGTTTACCATTTAATTAACTCAGTTAAGACTCTCAAATTACAATGAAAACAAACATTTAATTAACTTTTCCGGATACAAATGCAAGAAAACAAATAGAATCTTGAAAATTTTGGGAAATTATGAGCTTCAAGTGGCTGTGCATATCAGAAATTTCCAATAAAGAGCATGATTTACCCTGAATAAGAACTTCTCGAAAAAAAATCCAATCTTTGGGTTGAAACATCAAGATAGCTAAAACAAATATATCATGGTACAATTGAATTTCCATAAATATCATGCTATAACTGAAATCAAACAAAAGTAACCACAACCCATTTTTACATCATAAGCAATAAGAATTGGGTCGATTTCAGAAATTGGAATTACACATAAATTTGTGGAGATCTTGATTCCAACACATATATAGGTAAAGTACCTTGCTGTCAGGTGAAGTAGAAGTCGTGGAAGAACTAAGGTTAAGGTGATGATGAACAGAAACCATTGTACTAGGATTGATCATAACAGGGACAACCTCGTCCTCCTCCTCGGGAATCACGAGAATCGTCTTCCCAAACAACTTGATCGTCGGGTCTTTTACTTCTGACATTGTGGGTCGTCCGTTTTCTTTTAGTTTTCTCAGACTCTGTTTTTGTGAAGAAAGAAAAGTCTTTTCTTTTTGTGTATCTTGCTCTGTTTTGGTAATACAGTATTTGATTTGGAGGTGTGGGATGGTAGTATTTGTTAACAAAGAAAGGGGGTGACACATCAGCAAAGAGGGGAGAGATTTTCAGCCACATGTTAGAGTTTGTGGGGGCTTTTGAAAGAATAAAGATCTTTTTCTTTCTGTCTTTGAAATGTGGTGTATCCATTTTCTTTTTATTTTATTTTTTATTGATTCCTCCACAGCACTTCTCATCTGTTTTACTAAGTGAGCTGTTTTCTCTCTATTTGGTTTGGTTTATTCCATGTCAGCTCTCTTTCTTCATTTTTTTTTATTTAGACATTTAATATCTGACAGTTTATTAATTCAATTAATTTAAATTGAGAAAAAATTACCTTGAATTTTTTAATTATGATACTCGAACTCAAAGTTACTTATGAATTGTATATATGTATATATTTTTGATAATATATTAGTTTTTAAAAAATTATTTAAAAATACAATGGAATAATAATAAACTTATTTTTTTCATGTTTATATTGGTGTATATTTAATAAATATATTAGTATTATATTAAGTTAGAAATCAGTTTATTATGAAAAATTAGATTAGGTGATACACTACCTTAGTATCTATACAGGTTAATTTATTATTTTTTGAAATAATAATATAATTAGACAATTTTATCATTAACATGATCATAAAAATACATGGGAAGAATAGAAGCGAGGCTTAACAAACTTAGAGGTACAAAATTATCAAAATAAAATAATTCATCCGTCCTATATTATTTGACAAATTTTGATTTTTTTCGATCAAGTTAATTAAATTTTGACCAAAAAATTAATCTTAATCTTGTACAATATAATCACAAAATTAATATTATAAAAAAATCCATCTAAAATACTATCAAGAATAACGTATTTGAAATTAAAATCTATAATACATTTGTCTATAAATTAATTTCAAAATTGGTCAATTTGACCGAGAAAGTCAAAATTTGTCAAATACTCCTTCTTTTTTTTATTAGTAGTTTTTTTAACTCAAATCACATAGATCAAGGCCAATGATTAATAAGTACAAATACATTAAATTTATTCTTACTATACCATATTTGTCCTTATTTAATTTGCATATAAATGAGTAATTTTCATATTTTATTGAAATATATAAAGGGTATTATAAGATAAATTTTTTTGTTTTTACTTTGAAATGTGAGAAAAATAAATAAAGAAAACAGAGAACTAAATTCTAAAAAAGTAACTAATAAAAAATGGAAAGAGTAATATGAGACGAATGAAATAATAGTTAATGACGTTTATAGTTGACCAAAATACAAATAATACAAATTTACTTACAAACAACTTATAATAGAAACTTATAAATCAACCAAAATTCAATATATAGGCAAGTTTAATACTTTTTTTTTCATTTAATGAAGAGATCCATCAAAAAAAATTTCTTTTATATACTTTTAAGAATTTTTCTTTTAAAAATAATACGTGTGTAAATATTTATTGAAGTCTATGATTATGAAAATTTGCTGTGACCCCACAATTTTGACAATAATACGTCAAATGCTGACATGGGTGGTGGAGAAAGACTTAATTAATGCCAGGTTGGCACACAAATTTCGAGGATCGAAATGGGTGTACAACCAAGCTGCAAAAAGTGAGTACAAGATCTCTCTCTATTTAAAATCATCTGCCGTTCGTTTAGCAACTTATAACGACACGTGTCAGGGACCTTTTCAGAAGCTTCCGCTGGCGGGGAAGTTTAAACGGTGGAGTATTTCATTTTATATCTTGCTAGGTCATTTTAGAATTTTGAATCTAAAATTTTCAATAGAATTTATTTTAAAAAAGTACGAGCTAATCATAAAAAATAATAGAATATAAAATAAAACACCAAATACGTTAAAGAATATAAACTTCGTGCTCTTAAATATTTGATTCGTTTAAAAAGTGAAAAATACGATAATCAACAAAAGAGACATTGATTTAAATAAAACTCTTTTAAATTAGAAGAAATTGACATTAAATCTTTCGCCATAGATATATCTCACAACTAAATCTATCAATGCTATGTACTATGTTATGATAGTAAGATGATACTAATAGTGCCAACCTTCGTGTTCATTGGTAATCGGTAATAATAATAATATTTTAGAAATTAACTTTATTATATTATTTAAAACAATAAATATAGAGGTGAAAGGAAAGGAAAAGAAAAGTGAAATTTGATAGTAAAAAGCAGAGAAGTACTCCCTAAGTTTCAAAATAACGGGTATTCTAGAGTCTAATTTTTTTTCCACAATAACCGTCATTTTACATACATATAAACTTATCTCTTATGTTTCCTAAATTATTATTTAATAAATTATTATCTCTCATTCTCTTTTTTTATGTCATACTATCACACAACGCATACACTCTCTCATTGACATACTATTATATTAATTAATGATGAGATAAAATTGTGAATCTATCAAAATGATATCATAAATTTTAGTTTACTTAATATATATGCAAATGCCTAAAATGCTAATTATTATGAAACAAAAAGAGTATATTAATTTTTTTTTGATTGCGTTGGAAATAAGTCAGTTATATACATTTTGAGAATCTAAATCTAATTAACTCATAATAGAAGACAAGTCTCATTTATTTGCACTTAAATTTTAGAGATTTCAAATTTTATCGTGTAATTTTTTTTTTTTGAGATTTAAACTACTTTCATTCAATAAAATTGAATTACAAGCAAAGCAAAATAACAAATCTTTTCAGAACATACATAATTCGATTACATTATACTCATAAAAATAATAAGAACAAAAAAAATTAAGGACATAACATATAAGCATATATTCGATCATAGAAACATAATTAGAGAATGCATGTTTTGATTCATCACCAAAGAGAAACATATACATCCGTCCTCCAGAAATCTATAAAATCTTCAAAAGTTAATTAAGTCCTCAAACTTCAAGTCTTTACATTTGAACAATCTTGTGACATTGGAAGAATCCAAATCGAATAAAGGAATCCCATAAAATTGGAGAAAAGAATTTCACAAATACAAATAAAGAATAATTTAAATTTAGAAAAGAGAAAAAATAATCTCACAAAGTAGAAACTTTATTAATAAAATTAAATATCAAAATATAAGTAGATATATGGGAGAATATTCTTCTCAGATCTAAAACATAGTTAATGGAACTAAGATTTGACAGAGGGAAAAAAAAAAGAAAAGAGGAGAAAAGGAGTAATCTTATCATGTAAATTATAATATCCGAATATAGAATCTCCGTATTTTAAATCAGAAATTGGGAAATGCCGCAGAATCGCGGGATCGGGCATATATTGCAGGCAAGAGATTCTAAATAATGTAGTGGCCGTAATTTAATACTTCTAATAAAGTGAATTCCAAATAGCATATCTCCTTTTCACGTGTCTTTCTTTCTTGGTTGGAGATAAAGTTTGTTGGACCGCTGCATATTTTTCCCTTATCCAAAAATATGATCTGATTTATTATATTTATTTGGATATCTGTACTTTACTTTTATGGAGAGTATTTATTATATTAAAACTCCTTTATTGTTTTTTCTTCAAACCATCACATTTAACTCAAAAAAAAAAATTAAAAAATCAGCAAATTAAGACAAGATGACAATTGATATATAGAATGAAATCTTCTTTCTTTCATCAAATTATCACCGACACGTGCACAATTGATATATAGAATGACGGTATATAATAGTAGTATGTTTTTCTTTTGCTACTAATTCTTAGAAAATTTAACCTCGTGATTGGATAAAGTATTTGTAAATACAACTGATAGGACGTGTAGGACAAATTTATAACTTAATAATTAAATTATAAAAAGTAAATATATGAATTTCATTCATACTGATACACACACATGTAAATTTATTATATTCTAAGAGAACGACGTAATGAGAAAAAATAATTAATTTCTAAAATTTTAACTTAAATTTGCTCTTGTCGAAAAAATTAACCCTACGTTAATTGTATCGGGTTAACACTAGAAGGGTCAAAGGTGAAAAAGAAAGTTTCTTCGTCTCCTTTCTTTTCCTTTTCTCTGTATTAAAATTCATACAATAGTCAGACCCAACTCATATATGTCACAATCAATAATGTGGACCAAGTATTTAACTTTTGGATAAAATAATCTCCACAAATTCATGATTGAAATAGTAGTATTTAGGTAAAGAAATATAGGTTACCCGACTTCTCAAACTTGGTATGTTTTTCTATAGAAATTTAGAGATTTAATACTAAATTACTTATAAATACATACAAAATATGTACAAAAATAATATTTAAATAATTCTAATACATATACTTATTAACAACATAACGTTACTTAACTCGTAGCATTTTGTGTGTTGAGTCGTTTGTTAAGTATAAAAAAATATTTAAAACCAAATTATATCAAACATGTCACGTGTGCAACAAAATTTATGTAACTATATACTTTAAAATTAAAGAGGTTACATATAATGACAAAAACCTATAAACATTTCAATGGAGTACTTTAATATACAGGTTTTATATATCCTCGTGTGTATATATATATAAAGTCTGTATATTGGAGTACTTTAAAACCTCTGCTTTCGGATCTAAATATAGATGGCTATCGTTTCTCTTATTTAAGAGAGAGAAAGTAGGAAGAAAAACGAAAAGAAAAGGTCGCTGTCTTCTCTTAACCAACATAGTGTTGTGCTGATTAAACCAATTCATGCGACATGCATACATCTCTATGTCTCCCTATTATAATACACCTAAGGTCAGGTCTAATTGTAGTATTAATAAGTTTGTCTATTTTATTGCATTCAACAAAGTTTGTCTAGATCATAAGGCCATGCAAAAATAAAATTTGTTAGTTTGATCTGATTGTTGGACAAAATAATACCTACTAACGAACTAATTTTTCATGCAAAAGAGATATAAATTTTAAAATTTGCAAATTAAATAAAAGAGCTCTAAAATAGTGATAATAAATATGTGCATTTCTAAACAATGACATTTATATAACAAAAATTAAAAGAAAAACAAAAAACTCAATTATTTTATATCTGACAACTTATTAAGGGAACTTGATCCCTCCATAGATAAGAGGTAGATATTTATTTTTGGAGACCAAATAACGACCTAATTTAATTTTCAAATTATTGTTATTTCATTTCAGCTTATAACTGGGAAGTATATACTCCATCCGTTCTTAAACAAGTGGCTTATTACACTTTCTGCACGTAGTTTTAGGTAAAATTTAATGTATGTTAAATAATTTATTTTATTTAATGAAAATAATGAAATAAAACTTTAGAAGTTGAAGATTAATATCATTGAAAATTTAAATTTATTTTAAATATCTAACATATAATAAATTTAATATAAAATTACGTGTCACTACAGTTGTTAAACCACTTAATTTGGAACGGTGGGACGGAGGTAGTATCAAGGTATCACATATAAAATGTCGCTCACAAAATTTATTACATATAGTATTTTTCGTGCGGTGTTGTTATGTAATTTACTTAATTTGATGCTACATCTCCACAAAAAAAAAAAAAAGAAGAAGAAGGAGAATCGCTACAAATAATTCTACAGTTTTTATATTTGTAATTTTTTTTTCTTATATACTAAATAAATTTTATGATTTCGCAATTGTTCTAGAATTAAATTTAAATGCATATATATCCAAATGTTGAAATGGACAAATGATTAACGTGCAAGACACCGTAGCCGTTCATCCAATGATCGAAAAAACCAGTGCAATTTTTAGGAATTTTCAAGACACTCTTTTGAAGACGAAGATAACATATTTTTGATAAATTGTAAACCTTGTTTACCCTTTTCTTCATAGACAACCCTAAAAAAATGTATTCAACAGATTATTCATATGTATCCTAGGAACTCAGTAGACCACTGGGCATGCCTTGTTATGTTATTTATGGATATTGATAACGGCCCAAAAGGCTAAAGCATTATATGGGCCGAGTTCATTTTGTGATAATGTAATCGGTAAATGACATCAATAACTTGGAAAAACAAATATTTCCATCCAAGTCAGGGTTTTTGAAAAAAACACATTCTAGCCAAAACCAATTAATTTGTTCTTTTTTCCTCTCTCTTACCGTTGTCTTTTTCTCCTGTTTTTCGTTTTCTCAACGTCGATGCTCCCTCTGGTTCAATCTCTCTCTCTCTCTCTTCTCTCAGCTTCGATTGTTTTGATTCCATCTGTTTTGTTTGGTATGATGTGATGCAAATTCGTTTGATGTTAGCTTTGATTTGAAGGTGTGATTTGAACTCGTTAGCTTTGATTTAAAAGACTGATTTGAAGTTATTATCATCGATTTAAAGGTTTGATTTTTGTTGCGGTTGATGCATTGTTTGATAATGGTTGAATTTTAGTTGAATTAACTTGGATTTTTTGCTCGATCATTTTCGTGTTTTTGTTTGGTTAGTTAATTTGTAATTTCCATGGAGAGGTGTGCTATATTGCTCTGCAAATATGGTGATGATACGATTGTTTTGAGACTTGGTTTTGATAGTAATTTTCATGATTTGGTGAAAGAAGTATGCTCTAATTGGCATGAACTCGGTTCTGATAATCTTACTATTTCATATGCTATACATGGTCATCCAAAAGAGTTGTTAATGAATGAATCTGACTTGAACTTAATGTTCACTTTGATTAGTGAACTAGGTATGAGGACATTAGACATCTTTGTTGAAAATTCTTGTGTTATCTGCTACTAAGATCTCTATTGTCTATGGAGTTAACCTTACTAATCTTGTTGTTGCTAGTAATGTCATGTCTTGTGAATGTTCAAATTCATTCCATGTGATGTCATGCCTTCAGATACTTATGTTGGAAACTGTGTATAATATATATATATATATATATATATATATATATATATATATATTCGAAATGGCAAAATTAGATAAAGGAAATAAAATTCGAGGCACGTGTAAACACGCTTTCCTTAAAACAGTTTAGTCCCCTCACTGAGTGCTTAAGAGGAACGAAGGACTGTTTCCCAAGATACAACGGATTACGGAGATTGGACTTAGCACGAAGTCTATCTACCGGCGAACAAAACAAGAAACTATAATGAACACTTGAATGAGAAATTTTAACAAAACTGGAAGACTGTGTATTTTTCCGTATATTTCCTGTTGGAATGAACACTAATATTTATAGGCAAAAGAGAACCATTCTGTCAGACCACGTTTCCATTAACTCAGGTGTAATGCCACGTTCCTAAACCGTCGAGTTACAGGACACGTTCACAACCGTCGAGTTACTGGGAGGAAAAATGCTAGTCCCCGAAGTACAAAAATCTGCCCAGTCTCCGATGGTTCGCCATTTAGTCCCTGACCCGGTTCAATTCCGAAAACTAGAAAGTTGGGTTGATCAGGCCCACCAATTTCGATTCGGCATTCGTGTCCCGCACGTCGCGCCCACACATGAGTTCAACCAAATTGCCCTTCAGAAATTCTTGGATTCGCACCCCCCACCCCCCCTGCGCGCACACGTGGAGGGTGGAGCATAACATAGCCAATTCATTTTAACTAGTTAGTTTGCATTCCCATATAAAAGGCAAGCAACTCTCCTTCTAAGTTTCAATGTGGGACAAAGTTTCATTCACTTAACTCATTTTTCACATCTCCCATTCCAAATGAAAATCAATTCTCATTCAAATTCTCATAACTTCCAACAACTTATACAAATATGCAAATCAGTTCCACATGTTGCGAGCCTTCTTCGAGTAGGCAAAATAGTTCATTAAATCATTCTTGGGCATATGAGATTTGTGAAGTTGGGCAATATTTTGAGGGGAGTGTGACTGAATTTAGGACTACATTGAGTCGTTATGCTGCTGAATTGGGTTTTGAATTCTATTACGAGAAAAATAAAAAGGATTCAGTGTTTGCATTGTGTAAAGAAGATAAAAACAAAGGTTGTTAGTGGTTCATCAACGCAACAATTTCAAATGTGAATAATTACTTTTATATTAAGGAGTTTGTGAATAAGCATACATGTTTTGTGTTAGTTTCCAATGGCAATACTAAAAGACTTAGTCATGGTGCTCTTGGACAGCTTGCAATTGAGAAAGTGAGGGCTGAACATGATGTTAGTGCTTCCGAGTTGGTTATTCATTACATGAGTAGAGTAGTTATGGTTTTATCTGTTTCATATAAAAAAGCTTATATGTCTTTGGAGAAGGCTAGAACTTTGATTTTTGGTAACCAATGAGATTCATATAAGTCTTTAAGGTGTTATGTGGATTTTGCTATATCAAGTAATCATGGTAGTCATGTTGTATTGAATGTTGAACCAGATTCTCATAGGTTTATTCAGTTGTTTTTGGCATTTAATGTTTGCATAGTTGGATTTCGTTTCTGTAGACTCATCTTATTTTTAGATGGAACATTTGCAAGAGGAATTTATAAGGGGATTATCTTGTATGTAATTGGCAAAGATGGAAATCAAGGTATAATTGATTTTGTTGTTATTTTTTTTTCTATTTCCTACACCACTCTAGGTCATCCACAACTAAAATGTTTAACTATTTTTGGTGAGTCTGAGAGAATACTTAGTGAGAGTCAGATTTTGTGTTTGAATAAAGGTAAGGAAAAAAGATTAAAAAAATTAAAATAAAGAAAGTGAATGTGAGAGGCTGACTTATAAAAGTCGAGCAAAAGGAGAGGGTGTGAGCACGGATGAGATCCTTGAAGAAAAAAATAGAGAGAAATGTTCACACACTACTACCTTTGTAGCTCATGTATTCTCTGATTACTATTCTGATCAGACATCAGAGGATATTGAGAAAATAATTACTTTAGGAGATGTAGAATAACAATTATTTACTGACATGTCTAATCAGGACATTATCAAGACAGACTGTCAGATCTTACAACAGGAACTACAAATGAACCTGAAAAGAATGTGGATGTTTGGTTGGATGCAAGCAACACAAGATTATTAGATGATATAGCAGCACACATCATGCCAGATTATTTAATCACATGAGGATTAAGTGCAACTGTACTCACAAGATGTTTATGAAGCATTGATCAACACAAAAAAGAGAAATATGAAGTTCCAATACTTCATGAACAATGGTTTTCAAACTAAGCTCCAGAATGTCAAGGAACACATATTAGTATTCTTACTAATCTTCATACTAATTCAAAAGGATATTCAAAGGGGGAGAATAGTCATATTATAGTTCAAAGGACATTAATGAGCTGAAACAATTATTCTTGCTAGTTAATCTAATTTGTCTGTTTCGACCTTTCAACATGGGATGCTGATGTCAAAAATGGGGAGAATAGTCAAGTTAGGGGGAGTGAGAGTAATTCTGATGAAAATAGGGGGAGAGTTGTTCAAGATATTAGCAGATTGATGGTTGAGTTTGAAAAACTTCAAGAAACCAACAAAACTATTAATGCAGTCATCGCTGTTAGAATAATATAACTGGTACAATTGTGTTAATTTCAATTCTAAGTAATGTTTATATAAGTTTTGTGTTTTGATATCATCATCAAATCTTATTTTATGTTTATCATTAATAATCATAAATACGAAAAATTGTTAAGAATTATATCATTTGATTATGATGTATAATACTTAAAATTATTAGATTTGAGATTGTACTAGAAAATGCTAATGTATTATATAAACATTAGCAGATAATTGCAATTGATTTTGTCTAGGTATTATCTTCTGACAGTGTCAAATGTTCATCAATAAATAATAGACAGACCAGTGGATTTATCATCCGACAATGTAAAATGTACATCAATGGATAATCATAAGATAAATCGTAAAGCAGACAGACAAAGGATGATTTTATTCCTTGTTGGATAAAGAATTTATCAGAAGATAAATGACTATCAACAGATAAAATGTTTATCAGCAGATAAATGATCATTAACGGATAAATGTTTATCAGTAGATAAATTACCATCAACAGATAAAGTATTCATTAGCAGTAAAAATAGTCATCCACAGATACATAGTTATCAAGGATATATTGAAGATGACGTATGACTGACTGGAACGCAATAGACTTTTAATTTGATTAGGATTTGATATCGCAACAATTAGAATTGATTTAGGAATTAAATTCCTTTTCTTAATTGTAATTTTATTTTACCATTTTAGTTGATAGAAGTTGCAGATGTACAGAGATTATGTAATAGTTACGTAATATCGAAAGATTAGATAACAGTCAGATTACGTAACAGTTACATAATAGAGAAGTTGTTCAAATTGAATAGTAAAGTTATTCAAGAAGGAATAGAGAAGCCGTTAAAAAACAAAAAAAAGAGAGCGACAAGTTGAGATATAACTTAAGAAACTAGTACGAAAAAAAAGACGAAACCAGAGATAGATATACAGATTTCATAGAAGCTATATGAGTAATAACGCAGCAAAATCTGAGAGATTTTGAGCAGCAAATTTTTAAAACTTGAGAAGTTATGAATTATTTTCTAGATTGTAGTTGTTCATCATTGAACAAATTTCAGAAACTAGTTGTAACTCACCAAATTGTAATTTCAGATTCAAGATCAATAAAAGTTATTCTTTATTGATTGATATAATTTGTCTTGTTTATTAATTCTGCAATTAATTTACAAATTATATCTGAGATCTTTACATTGCACGAGAAATCTGAGAATTTTATTCAATCATCCTTCTACAATTACTCATCCGGTAATAACAGTTCTCTAAACAACTTTGCATACCAGAAGTTTTTTCTTGTTGTGCTTCTTTTGGGCGTGACTTTTTCTTTGCACGATGTTTTACTCTCACCATGATCGTACAATCTCGCAATCAAAATATTAAACTTAATGTTAGAAATCAATCTAATGTAATTTAATACTTAAATTGACAAATTACAACTCATTTTAGTAAGAATATATGTGTGTGTGCGTGTGTTTGTCTCATTGTGTGTGTGTATGTGGTTGTGTGTGGGTGTATATGTAAAAATCATTGAAACGAAGAACAAAATTGTACAATCAATGTTAAAATCATGGAAAAGAAGAAGAGTATTGAATTTACATTATTATCTAGATTGATGCGTGTAATGAAATCAATTTTTCAACTTTAAGCCCTAGTATTCGTGGAAATCTATAAAGCTTGATTGATTATAGTTTAGGAAAAAATTTGGCGAGCTATATATCAACAGAACATAAGAAGTTTAGTTGGAGTTTTTTGTTGATCAGACGACACTCGAATTTGAACTGCGGAAAAAGGATTTGCAGTCTCCCGCTTTATCACTCGGCCATATCGTTAAAAACGATACAAAAAAATAATTGATTGTATAATATCTCAAAACATACAATGTCTAACAACATTCGTAGTTGTAATGATTGATTCGAGTAAGATTAGCACACTAGCGATGAGAAAAGACAGAAGAACAGATGGTATGAAGCAACGAAGGAAGAAACGACGAAGAGCGAAGTAGTTTTTTTAGTTTTAAATTTTGATTATAATGTATATTGACTGAATTGGGAATATTTTGACGTGAATGAGTTTTTTTTTTACCCAGTAGAACCCGCCTGTCTTTTTCCCTAATGTAATACGGTCCATACGGAGTATGTAACTATAGTTTAAGTTTTTAGATTTAATCATTGGCAATTTCCAAATTCAGAAAACAGAAACATCTAATTTACCAGGGGTGTAGCCCGTACCTAATATGAATTCTTTTTACTTATTTTAGATTTTAATTTTTATTTATTTTTAAATTTGTAATATTTAGTAAGTTATATTTTTATATTTTAATTACTTAAGCATTTAAACTATATTAAGGTTACAATAGATATTTTGATTTTCTTTTATAGTTGTAAATAGACATTCTATTAATACTAATTTCAGTTAGAAAGTTTGCCATTCTATTTACGATTAAGATTTCAGTATTTCACCAAAGCAGTAATTATCTGGCAACTCCAAAGGCACCTGGTTATGCTACAAAGTCAATATTCTAGATTATAAAATTATTGAATTGATGCTATTAACTTGATCGATTAAAAATTATTCGTGAGTCAACACACCGAGTAATTATTGATTTGTACAATTCATCAAGAAATTGATGAGATAGTTGTACAGTTCTAAACTAAACCAATATCAATCAAATTTTACACACAAAAAATTTACAAAAGAAAGGGTAAGAACATGGCTTCAATTCTGGTTGAATTTCAACATCATTTACCTATTTATTTGGTACTTTTTTTGATTTTTTTTATTAGTGGTGAGTGCAAGGTTGAAAGAATATAGCTCCATAGAAATCAAACAAAATGATAAGTACCTGCCTCAAAGAACATTCACATGATGCGATTCTTTTTCTAGTCCTACCCTTTGCATCAAATTTCCAACTTCTGTTCTTGTTTGTATAAACTTTTACTTCCCCAAGTTTTAAGAAAATTCCTCCGAACAAGAAAAGAAACAGTAGACTTTTTAACTGTTAAAGAAACTCATTTGGATCCAATGAAAAAGGTAAACAGAGATGGTGCCACTTGCTGTTTGTTTCTGAAATGCTCATGATGTTCAACCCACTCTTTTGGGCCTTCAATGATGAAAAGTATTTTTGGGTTTGGAATTATGGGAATTTGCAAAGTTTTTAACTGAATTATTTCGAGGAATGTGTTTGCATGATTCTATTTTGTCTCCACCATTTTAAGTTTACGAGGTAATGGGCAAATTATACGTTTCCATCCCTCGTACAAAATGTAGTCGTTGGACATAATCACTACATGAGGAGGTGTGACATATGTCTATTGTCTTGATGAAAGAAAAAAAAGCTTGATGAGTGACAGACATAATGCCCCCATCATTATCAGTAAGCAATTGCGTAATAGGGTTATCAAAGTTAAGTGCTATAAATTCTCAATTATTCACTTGAGGATGGTGACTAGCTTCTTTTACTTTCTCTGTAACTGATTCCTGAGGCCATTTATATATATATCCTTCTCCTCTTCTTTCCATGCCATTGGACTTGTTCGATCTTTTACTTTAATGGGTCCCTAGCAGAATAACAATTGATGAGGCAACTTTGATATATAAGCGACTTTTGATCAAGATTTATAGAATTGATTAGAGTGTCAATTCAAATACGAGTACTTTAAAAAATTCGGAATGAGTTTGGCTGAATGTAACCACATTTTATGAGTGCAACGAAGTTTTTCTGCACGCGAGCACAAAAAAAGAAAAAAAGAAATTCATGCAACAGAACTTCTGCTTGCTGGAAATATACGAAGGGGTCACATGGCAACATCCTAGAATCTCCTTTAATCTAATATGGAATATATTAAAGCAAGAAAGAAGCTTCAAGTACAGCAGCTGCTTAAAGAAAAGGTGCTTCTGTGACCACTCTTTTCTTGTATTTCAAACATTCTGGGCCACATGCATCATAAAATTTGTAAATAATTATATTCTTCATTATGAGCTTGCCAGCAAGAAATAATATTACAGCCAAGAAGCATTATAAACGAAAATATCTTTTCCACCCAAGACTAGATCCTCTCAAGTTTGACATATGTAAAAAGGATTAAAGAGTAATTATTGTTTATCTTCTTTTTGTTGTATTTCTTTTTCTTTTTCATTCACAAGTTATTGTTTAATTCATATGCAGAAGGGACTAAAACTTCATCTTTCTATTCAGAGATGTAGATACAGACTAGAAAAATTACAGGAAACAGTCATCTTTCTAATTTATTTTTGTCATGGACTTTTACTTCCTTTTGATTGCTTTCTTTTTCTTCATCTTGTATTTTTTTTCTTGTTTTTTTTATATTGGTAGTCATCATTTGATGCTTTTACATCAGAAGAATTTAAAGAAGGGAATCTCGTGAGTACTGGTGTGTCCGTGTGTGTGTGTGTGTGTGATTGGTAGGGGAGAAAGTTTCAACAGAGTAAATTTGTGTGTTTTGGATCCAACCCACAAATCAGCAAACCCCATCTAATTTTACCGTAAAAGTTATCTAGTTACACAAGGCAGTGAATATGAAGTAATTATTTGGATATCAGAATCCAAATATGAAGTAAGAAGACAAAGGAAAATTCCAAGACTCATATTCTCATAATCTGCATGAACAATCTTACCTGTTTATGTAGGATGAATAAATCTTTGATAGATTATAGTAAACATGTGCAAGAAAGTGAAACATACTACTAGTTCATGAAAAGAAAGAGGTCATTAACTTCTACAATTTCACTCTCTTACAAAACAACAATCTCAAACACGTTTATTATGATTGTAAACTTAGTATTGCATGAAAATTATCTTACCAACAATCGCACATTTACCATGAAAATTTGGAAATTATCGCCATTGTTTGGTGCAAGGACCCAATCCCAATGCATGATTCTCTTTTGGTTCTTTCATTTGTTCTATTGGTTTACAGAATCTTTCTTTCTATACAAGAAGCTAAACAAAAATTGTATTCAAAATTTTTTAAATAATTGTCTAAATTAATTCTATCACCGTTTCAATTGGGTTCAACATTTCAACTAGATTCAATATTTAATAAAACCAATCCTGAACGAGTTACAAAAAATCAAACTAAAATCACTTTATCACTTATTGAATTAAAAATTAATAAAATCACTCATCACTTATCCAATTAAAATTTAATTTGTAATCAACTACAATTCATATGTAATAAATCAATTTATGTAGAGTTCTAAATTCTTAACCTTTTATTGTAATAAAATTTTATTAAAATATGTAATAAAATATATAATTATGAGAAACCATGTAAAAAAACTTATTAAACATACATTCAAATAACCTAAAAAATACTTATAAAAAATTGAAAAAGAAAAACCTTACTAAATCGACAAATCAAACATTATTACTATTTACAATAATTTAAAATATACAAATTAGTTAAACTTTTATAATTAATTTATATAAATATACAACTATAAAAAATAAAATCTGTGCCAAGAACTTGGGGCAACAAAACTAGTATACTTAATTAGCTGCCATGAATCCCTTTGGCTCTCGTGGTGTTTGGACGGCTAAGATATGTCATTCCTATCTATTCCTTTTAAACTATGTTTTATGTTTAAACTTAATAAAATTAAATAGTTTTAAACTTAGTCCTCGACCTCACTGATTATCGACTACCACTTCTGAAAAAACTTTGTAAAATAGTTGATAACAACCGTAATAAAAAAAAAAAAAGATAAGAAATTGGGTCTATATCTCTTTTGGGAAAGTGGTTCTTGATAACATTAAAAAAAAGAAGAAGAAGAAAATTACTCCTAAAATCAAATGGTGGATTCTTTGATTCCATCATCCCCACATGGAAGAAAAGTTATAAGCCAATGCCCCTTCACTCCCTCCATCAAACACCACCAAAATTAATAAAAGATGGTATTGTTCAGAGAATATAAACTTGTTGAAAAAAAGAATGGCTCGGTTGGTTATCCCTTCTAGTTTCAAATTAAAAATGATATCCATGAAAGCCTCCCACTACTAAAATCTTTTAACCAGAAAAAAAAAATTACTGGTATTATTATTTAAGTTGGCAAGGACCGAAGGTACATATAATTCTGTTCAATCATGAACAAGTTCATAACAGGATTAGATAATGAACTCTCTATGGGTCTACACCAGAATTTGGGTCCATGCACTTATCTTCACTATTATTTTTCCCCAATCAAAGCTTCTAAATATTTGGGAGAGTTGCTAACTTTATACATCCTGGTGGGGCTGCCTACTTCATCAGGAATCAAACATGTGTGTGTGTGTGTTATTGTCTAGAATATAGTTGGTGTGTGCGTGTGTATGTATTAATAGAGAGGGAGAAGAACAAGAAGATAAAAACAAACAACATACTTTCCTCTTTCCTTTCCTTTAAGACTAAAAAATGAAGGATGTTGCTTTCTCTGTTTTTGCTGCATCAGAGATTCTCTCTGCCCTTTCCAAGTCAAAGATAGAAAAATGAAAATTTTGAGATAGAATTAAAGAAATGGGAAATGGAGGAAAGGACAAGAGAAACACAGCTCGTGGGATATATTCCCTCAAAACATAACCCCACTTATGTTTCCAGATATGGTGTGAGAACACGACATTTCAACAACTCCCAATTATAAAGAGAACTCCAGCTGCCACACACACACAAATATCAAAAAACAAACACACAGTCTCATGTTCTAATCCTCAACCTGCATATTCTCTTCCAAATAACACAGAATAGCTCCCCAGATTATGCAAAATCAAGATATGAGCTCGGTTATATCAAGTGATGCCAAACCTAGGCTGAAATGGACTCCAGAACTTCATGGGCGCTTTGTCGATGCTGTCGCTCAGCTCGGAGGCGCAGACAGTTGCGTATATTGTTAAAACTCCATAATCATAATATCCATTCTTCCACATCAATATATAAGATTTGTTTGATTAATCTACTTGATTTTTCCTGGATGAGCAGAGGCAACACCAAAGGGTTTGATAGAGGTGATGGGCATCCATGGACTCACCTTATACCACCTAAAAAGCCATTTACAGGCATTCCTCTTACATCAAATCCAGATGCATATTTCATATGGATTCAGATGAATCATAATAATCGTACTGATTGTTGTTTGAACTACAGAAATATAGGCTGGCGAAAAGTCATCCATATCAAACTTGCAATGACAACCACCAAGAAGGTGAGTAGCAGCATGTACTGATTACAAATAGTAGCATGTACGGATTACATTGTCATTACAGGTGTAATCGTTGTGTATGGATTCATTTACACTTCCATTGTTTGCAGAATTTGATGAAACTCGCTCCAGTAGAGATCACAGCTATGAATCACAGAATCAGACCAATGAGTACTAACAAAACATAAATAAATAATTATGTACTTACCCTATTAGATTGACTAAGAGAGTTATAATTGATTGAATTTCTGTTTTCAGCAGGAGTATGCCAATAGCTCAGGCTCTACAAATGCAAATGGAGGTGCAGAGGAAACTTCATGAGCAGATTGAAGTAAATACACAAGCAATTTTACAAACACACACACGCACGCACGCACACATGCATACGCACACATGCACGCACTATGTAGATCAATATCAAAAGAATTTCATAAGCAAGACTTGTCAGCTAGTTGAGATTTTTCTCTTTCAGGTACAAAGGCATTTGCAGCTGCGAATTGAGGCACAAGGGAAGTATTTGCAGTCTGTATTAAAGAAAGCGCAGGACCAACTCTCCAGATATAATTCTTCTTCTCTAGAAGTAGAACTTGCAAAAGCTGAACTCTCTCGATTAGCCTCTATGGTTGACAATAGGTACCCGAGCTCTTTGTGGATATCAACAGATATACGAGGATCAAGCTTTAATGAAACTGGGAACACATCATCAAAGGGAACAAGAAGTTCCTTAGAAAGTTCTTTGACATCATCTGAGAACTCTAGAAGAAAGGAATATAGTCAACAAAACTACAAAATTAATCAGAATATGAATAAGTTGAATCCAAATTCTGCGTTGCTCTCACTGATGGAAATGCACCGAGAAGATAAGAGTGGACCAACTGAGCAATGCAGCACAAGAAAAAGAAGCGGAAGCACCATTTCTGACGGTAATTGTGTTGAGCAGCTGCCTATGAAAAGGTTAACAACCTGGAAAAGTGGCGATGATCAATTGAGAAAGATCAACATGCTACAGACCTTTGATCTGAATCGCCACTACTTGAATGACTATGATGCTTGTTCACGAGTAATAGATTTGAATTATAAGGAAGTAGAACAATCCAATGAACCTCTATAGTTCTTTGAGACATTAGTATTGATGGTATATGACTCAGTGTGGTATATAATCTATTATGCTACTGTTAGATAATGTCTGTGTATAAACTATATGTATATTGCTGAGTATATCCCTATTGAAAATTATAATATACCTTGTGCATGATTCATCCTTCTCACTCCATTCATTTTACAATGCATCCATGTTGAAAGGTATATGCATGACAGAAGTATAGAAACCTAATCCTCTCATCACTGATCAACATGATAAAGTATATCACTACTTAAAATTCCCTAAAATAGATCACGACTTCTTATACTTTTATTCTCACTTTACAATTTGGCAGAGACCTCATTGCAAAGAATGGAATTTATGGGCTCACTAAACAGGAAAAAAGAGTCATTGGCTATTTACCATAAGCAAAGGATACATGAAGATTAAACTTCACCTCTTCCATCTGTTATGTTTCAATTTTCATGTGATGCTCATCTACATCAAAGTAGACATATATTAGGTTTTTCAACATTAACTAGAGTTTAGTTTTACAAACAAGTCAACCCAAGTCAAACTTTTGTTCAAATTAGTATCGACTCGAATCAAACATATAAACAGATAAATCGAAACTTTTAAAGGAGCTGAGTTTCTATGTCAGTTTTGAGTGAGCAGGAGCCAAGCTTGAGAGAGTTGATTAGGCTAGATTACTCATTGAGCCTAATTGATAAAATGTCAGTTGTAAACACAACCTAAAATTCTTCATTGCTACTCATTACAGAACTGGAAGACATAATTTTCCAAGATTGAATGTTTCAGTGATTTGTCAATTTAACTTCTTTTCAGTTTCTCCTCTATGGATTTATCAACTGCCCAACTATTTTGGGCTAGAGGCATTGTTGAAGGACCCATGAAGTTGATCAAAGAATTTACAGCAACTAGGGAGAGTGATTCTCAGTATCAGAACCTATGAAGTCGAAGGACCGAGACTGAATGAAAGGACTCAACTTTCCTCCAATTCAGCTTCATAAAATGAAAAGGCTTTTGAGAACAGGAAAACTGGTAACCTGTTAAGCCGAAAACCACATCAAATGCCAACTTTGAAACACCATTGATTTCCTCCAATTCCAACTCATCAATATTGCTATTTGTAGTGAATTGTGCTTGTGGGTTAGGGGGTTAGTTCCAAACTATTTATACTGCTGAAATATGACTAACAAAGTAACAGCCAACATAACCAAACAGGAATGATCACATAAATAATTTATTATATACGTTTCTTGACTAAAAAACATCAATAACATAATTCAAATCTCCAAACTTTATCATTATATACATTGTATTTGACAAAAATAGGTAAAACGTATCTAACCTATCCCAACATTTCCTCATCCGAATCTGAAGAAGCTAATGGTGATGGGGATTCATTAGAAGCAGTCTGATTAGTCTCCCCATTTGCTGAATCACTGTTATTGACAGATAACCTAATCCAAATTTCTCTCCTCCCCCCTCTATCCTCCTCCACGCTGCTGCCGGAGAAAAATTTCCGGTCACCTTCTTGATCATCATCAACAGGCATCTTGTATCTACAAACAGGACAAGACCCATGAATGTTCAGCCACTTTTCTATACAATCCCCATGAAACTTATGCTTACAAGGCATCTCTTTAGCCAATTCCCCAACATTCCCCCATTCCTCCAAGCAAATCACGCACTCGTCGCCTTCTTTAGTCTCCACGTTCGGCATAGCCTCGATTGAAGCTTTCGAGGCCGGAGGCTGACCGTCCTTCCTCAGTAGCTCGCGAAGCAGAGAATCAATTCCCGATGAGCTGCTCTCAATCACAAACGCGGCGTGCGTCACTGGGTTGATGAAGATAATCCGATCTCGCCGGTCGCCGTTGTTTGGTATCTCCGGCGAACTTTGGTCATCTGGGTCGGTGGAATTTGGGTTGTTTGTGAAGCCTAAGATGAAGGGTAGGAGAAAAGAAAGGGTTCTGTTTCTGGAACTGATCAAACGATCAACGAAAGAAAGCTCAGGCGTCTCTGTTTCAGAAGAAGCCATTGACGGAGATTATCTAATCAAATCAAATCACTAAAATCGACGCAAATTCAAGAATGGAAAAAGAAGAATGAGGAGATGGAAGAGAAGGAAAGGGATTTAAGAGGATGAATGAGAGAAGGGTGTGGAAGAATCTTGAAGAATGAAAGAGTGCCGGTGGGTTTGTTTAGGGGAAAGGGTTTTGGGGGCCGTTCTTTCGTGTGATTTTTAGATAAAATTTAACTCTCATTACAAATTAAATGTTAAAAAAATTTAAGTTAAAAAGTATTTAATATTAATTTTTATTTAAAGTCAAAAATTCAATATAAAATGTTTCATTCAGAATGATTTTTTAGTTAAAATAAATTATAAATTACTAAAATAGATATTACCAAATAAAATATTTTTTTGTTCAAAAAGAGTATTATCTTTATATTTGGTCAAATCTACTTCTTTAAAAAAATTAAAATTCAACTTTTTAAAAAACAAGAATTTCTTAGTTAAAAGTTAATTGATAAAAAAAATTTGAAACAAATACTCCAAATAACTTTTTAATTAAAAAGTAATTTTAAACAACAAAAAATCGTAAAAGAACGGGCACTTTAGTGGTACAAGTGAAGTCGATGTTTATCTAATTCTGTTGTAGTAATAATTATTACTCCTACTCCTACTACCAGAAATTTCTGTTCTAATCCAGTTCCTAATGTAATGTAATGAAATTCATTACCTACTATCCATCTATTATATTAAAATTTTGAGATACAGAATCACTGCTGTCCAGTTGCGGCACAAATAGAAAAAGAATTATCGACAAGATGCACACATTATCTTTCCTTTATTTTTTTTGTAAAATCAATTTATTATCTTAACATTAATTTTTAATAATTGTATACTATTAATGAATAATATATTACGCAAGCATATGTATGTACTCATCAAAGTTTATTGTTAATGGAATTACTGCGTTGCTCTAAGTTTTGGGCTTTGTGTGTTCTTGCATTTATTTTTATTTTTTTCCTTATTGCGAAAAATTTTATTTACACCCGAAACTACAAAAATATGATACTCAAGTTAAAATTATATATACATAGGGGTCGCGAAATATAATCAACTATTACTATTTTTGTCTAAATAAAGTTAAAATTGATACCAAATAAGATTTGGATATTGTTTATATGTAATTGTAATTTCTAAGCGAAGAGAGTTTTGAATTTCGTCAACGTACAAATACTTAAAAAATCCTACTTGATTGTGATTTTGTCTTCCCGATAATATTATGAATTGGGGATGACCATCAAGGTGCTATATAGTAAAACAAACATTTACATTCTCCGATATAATTATTGAATAAAAATTTATGATAGATTTGTAATTATAGTCGGTATAAATTAATTGATATATGGATCATCTTTTTAGATAATATTAGTAAGTCAAAAAGTATTGATACTAAATAGTGGCAATTGTCAACCGTTGGATATGTGGCAGTTACTTGCCGTTACAAATTCAAATCAGAGTCTAGGCAGTTATCAAATCATAGACGGTGTATATTTAAATGGACAACTGAAATTAACAACCGTACAATTCAACTACATATTTTCAGTTCTCTGAATCCCTTTTAAAATTATGGAACATCCTGAAGAAATTGGCATCAAAGTTTACAACTCCCCGCAATATGACCCTTCTTCACAGACTGCTCCACCAGACACAGCGGCTCCAGCCGGTGGCCGGAAAAGAAGGGCAATGGCAAATGGTGTTCAGAAAACAATATCGAAAACCTCGATGCTCGTGAACTTTCTCCCAACTGGGACACTTCTCACATATGAAATGGTACTTCCATCAGTTTATGGGAAAGGACAATGCTCCGCAGTCACCACCATGATGATCAACTTTCTCTTAGGCCTTTGCAGTCTCTCTTGTTTCTTCTTCCACTTTACGGATAGTTTTCGCGGTCCGGACGGGAAGGTTTACTACGGCTTTGTGACTCCAAGGGGTTTGTCAGTGTTTAAGCCTGGTGGAGTGGAAGTTCCAAAAGATGAGAGGTATAAAGTTGGGTTCAATGACTTTGTTCATGCCATTATGTCTGTGATGGTTTTTGTGGCGATCGCGTTTTCGGATCATCGTGTGACGAATTGTTTGTTCCCGAGCCACACGAAGGAAATGGACGAAGTGATGCAGAGCTTTCCTTTGATGGTGGGAATTGTTTGTAGTGGTCTGTTTCTTGTTTTCCCAACTAATAGGTCTGGGGTTGGGTGCATGTCTGCTTGAAGGATGTCATTTGTTGTTTTAGTTTTGTAGTATCTAATATGTGCAGTATTCTGTCTAGCCATTACATAAGTTAACCGGTGGTGTTAACGTTGTGAATATTTTTTAATCAACGTTACAATGTCTTATTTATTCCGTCCTCTATTTATCAAATGTGTCCTCACTCGGTTATGTTATAGCACTTTCCAAGAGAATTGATTGATTTATATTAGTCAATGTAGATTGCGTATGATACAATTTCGTTTACGGAAAATTAATGTTCTATCAATACCCGTATCTTAATTACTGGCAATCAT
Source organism: Centella asiatica (assembly GCA_014636745.2). NCBI lineage: Eukaryota > Viridiplantae > Streptophyta > Magnoliopsida > Apiales > Apiaceae > Centella > Centella asiatica. The sequence continues at coordinate 2,394,887 of CM025781.1, read as the reverse complement.
AATAACTCTCGTTTGTTTCGACTTAAACTTTGGCGATTATATATTACTGATGCGTAAATAATCGAAATAATTTGGAAGGAGAAAGCAGCCAACTATTCATTTCTCAAGATTATAGTGGTATTACTAAGGAAAAAAGAACAATGTGTTTTCAAAAGAATGATATTAGCCGGACTTAAAATAATATGATGGTTCTCTATACAAGATATGATACAACTCATATGTATTCCTAAGACCTAAGATCACTTCATATGTATCGCTACTACACTATTTTCCTAGTTATACAACGCGGTGGACAAACTATAGCTCTCTTCTCAAGCCTCCCTGTTCCCAAGGAGACTTTCTTCCGGCTGTTGAATTGCCTCAAGTGTTGGTCAAAAGTGGTAAAATATCTTCCAGCTACCTATGTTAGTCGTTGCAACATGTAGGGCGATTTCCTTCTTGAAGCTTCTGCCACAGACAAAGAAGCTCTCGGGGAGCTTGATAGTGAGCAATCACAAAACCATCTTTGCATCCCTCGTTGAAGATTCTGTCTTCCTTTGCGTATGTAATTTCTAGTCCTTTCTTCTTCATGTCTGCAATCCAAATCCCCATTGCTACATCTTCTAGCTTGAACATCTGCATAATAGATATTAGTTTTCTGTGTGACGTGTTGTATGCCATTTAACATATGTTGGATAGTTACAAAAGGGGAGTATTAGATAATAGTTATCAATAATTAGTTTAAAATAATATTAAGTTAATAAGATAAAGATTAGTATCCTTATCAATATCATTGTTATCTCTTATGCATGCCTATATATATAGGCACATCTCTACCTGTTATTTTTTTGATGAATGAATGATATTCTTCTCATGTTTATCAAGTTAAAATATTTTCCCTCTATATTTATGCTTCAATAGGGAGTGTTCAAGGTACACAAGAAAAAATGCAAGTAATAAAAGTTCCAAGGATGAAGTGTTATGAAGTAAGCTAATTTCCTTTTTGTACCTTAAGACGGCCTTTTTTGTGTCTCTTGTAAATTGTCTTTGCGATGTCATTGGAAACAACATAACCAGGACCATGTGCCCAAGGTGGGTAGGTGTCTTCAGACCATTCCTTGAGAAAACAGGGAAAGAGGCATTAGCAGCAATGATTTTTAGAACATAAAGGATAAGCTGGCAATAGCTCAAGCACACGACTGGCACACAGAGAACGATTTATCCACTTAGCATCATAAGATGATTATGCTCATATAACTTTTATTTCCCAACTTCCTACAGCATCAATCTATCTGCTCTTGTGATTTGCCCAGGACAAACAGGAAAACAATTGTGGTCCCAAAATTCCATTTTCCATACTGGTTAAGGGACGAAGAAGAGAGCAACTGAGAGATAATGTTTTCCAAAGTGGACAATCTATTTTACTCTCAAGCCGAAAACCTCCTCCCCTACTAAGCGACTATAAACATTGAAAAAGGAATACTAACAATATAAAAAAGATCTACTATCATAAGAATCTTATTTCTTTAATACATTATACAGAAGCTTGATCCGAACTGCAACTGTCCACAAATGTCAGGCAATACCTCTAATTCATATCAACATTGCGCCAACATGATCAAAGACAACCCAAATTAGTTGGGATCAGTGGTTGACGAACCCATAAAAAAAATATTAAAAATAAAATTAAAATAAAAGAACAACTTTTAAATTCAAACCATTAGAAAAAAATCTAGATGCACCATACCTCAGGGCTAATAAACCATTTGCTATCAGGATTCCTGTGAGGTTGAGAGTCTGAATTAATGAGACCATAAAGCAACCCACGACTCACATTGAGACCATTTAAAGAAGTCATCACTTCATCAATACGAACAAATGCATCATCATCTGTCTTCATGACATACTTTGCTAAAACCACCTGTGTCTGTTGAAGAACTAAAATCAATAAGAGAGGTAGAATTTCTATTTGCATAAGGAACGGATAGGACTTTACCCCATAGATACAGATGGCTATTGTCTTCCATGTGATAAGGCTATAGTAGTCAACAAAAGGCATAAGCTGTATATCTCCATATGTCAATGCCTCATTCCACAGCTCCTCATTCACCATTTGATTTTTATGCTATATAATCAGGTTGAAGTGAGTCAGCTGGAGCTAGTCTTAACAGTTTATGTTATGAAGAACAGTACTTGAATTGAAAAAAGTAAAGATAAAATTAATAATAATAATACACCATGCAAATACTCAAGTAGATCTAGAATATAAGATTCTAAGATCAAACTTCAGATTGATAACACTGCTGCTGCCTTATCAAGAACAGACATTTTTTGACGGAATCTGGTGGTTGCTAACATTCCTTGATGCTAACAAAATTAAGTATGTCCGAACATCAGTGGAGTCATAGCTGTTCTTGTTTGCAGGTATACTAATCCACTCAACAAGCTAATTGATACATAACAGACATCCATATCACTTACCAAACCAACAAAAAAACGCACTGCGGCTTCTCCTGATTGTACGGCAGCATACTGCATCCATGTCCGTCGAACAGCCATTCGCCGCTTGAAGTTGTTTGCAGTTGAGAACACACCAATGAAGAGATCTAACTGTTTCTGAGGAGGGAGTGGAGCTGACTTGAGAGCTTCCAAGTCAATTACATGATCTAAATCCTCAGAAGTGGGTAAACCACTAGCCACAACAGAAGCTAGCTTCAAGTCTCCTGAAATCCTTAATTCACTAACAAGCCATGGTTCCAAAGTCTGACCAGAACATATGCCGAAACTATGATAAGTTCAACATAATATATCTTTACAAAATGCAAAGAGAAACTTTTGAGAGTAAGTACCTCACGAAAAGCAAATGATGTTATGTGCTTTCCATCAACTGTCATTTGGATTCCCTCTGATCCCACCCTGAGAGTTGCAACCGATAGATATCCTTGTTTGAAAGGAAAATATTTTCTTGCTATAGATCCTTCTTGAAACATGAAAACCTTCCTTGATTGATTCATATGCCTGCTGATACCCCGAGTATCATTTTTACCCACCATATCGTTGCACTGGTCCAGTTGATCAACTGAAATTTCAGGCTTACTAAAGTAAGAGAAGCAGTAAATGGAGTGAATCAAAATATCGTTCTCAAACCATCAAATAATACACAGAAACAAAATGAGAATTTTTGAAGTAAACAGATGGAAAAAAATTCAAGCAATGCCACCTAGCTATGTCCTCCAATATTATTATTATCTCTATCGGCATCCAAATTATCATTTTAGACCTTTTTTTATGTAGTAACCACACTATGATGTATACTGTAGGAATAACAAAATAAATTTTCCACGAGTAAAGAAAAGTAAAAGAATTTATTAATTAATTGAATGTTTAACCTTGCACTGATTTTACTAATATACATAGTACTATAGCTGAGCACACACCAATGCGGTCACCCAATTCATGTGCCCCTGAGAGTAGTGCAGAGGCTGCAATTGGAATGAAGAATTTCCTCACACCCATAATGTGGGTTTCTGTGTATAGATCTCATATTGCAGAATTAGACAGGTGAAAGCAATCAAAATTTACACACCTTTCTTATTTTTATCAGGACTAGGAGATGGACAGCGCTCCTCTTCACCCCAATCATGACCAAGTGTCCAGGTGTTTTGAACAATCACAGGGTCCTCAGTTATTTTATCACCATGGAGCCTAACATTGTAGTGCAAAATTAGAGGCGGATCTGGCTCCCCAGGAAGTGGTTCTCCAGATAAGTCAATTCGAAAATTACCAAGAAGTCCACTAGGAATCCCAATTATAGTAATCGAAGAACCTTGTGTCAAGCCACAAGGAACCCGTAACTTAAAACCTACATCATCAAGTTCAGTTGCATTCATTTTACTAAGGAAATTTGGACACTGTTTCTCTTTCCCTCTCCTACTTGAGTTTTCTTTTCGATTAAGTCTCTCCTCTTCAATAGAAGTCATTAGGCTATTCCAAGCAATGCTACCTTCCTTGATAGCCTCTACTGCATTGGGTAATGCTTGCTCATAACTAATCAAGTGTTTTAGATGGTTCCACGTATGAAGGGATTGCTGCTCTTCCTTGGAAATGTTCCGCTGAGAAAAAAGATTCAAGACTATGGTTTCTGCCGATATCACGTGACTACCATTTTCGGGATTCTGAACTGCTGGTGCTGCTGTAGAACTGATCCAATTGAGAGGATTTGTTGTATTAAAGTACATAGGACTAGCGTGATAATTTTCCCTCACAGGATTTTTCATGACAGAATACCCCAGAACCAAAAACATAAAAAGAGATACAAACAGAACACCCCCATACCATTTCTTCATTTCTGCTCAAAACCAGTGTGCAAAATCTAACTCTTGATATTATACATGTTCATGAGTTTCTGATAATGTAAACTCACACATTGAAGTTACCAACTGCGTAATCAATACGGTATGTGGAGAAATGTTAGTTAAGTTCTTCACTGACAGAAGCACCTGATCACCAATGTGGTTGAAAGGATCACAAGATGTATTGGAGGTATAAGAAAAATCCAATTTCCACTCAGCTTTTTAAAATGAGCCAGTACTCGTGTTTTAAACGAGTTCTTCTGTAAATGGGGCAGCTAGTAGAACTCCTTCACGAAGAACCTGAAATGAGACACGTGATGCTGAAGCTTAGCTTTCAGATTGATTAGCATCGAAAAACCTACTTGTAGATGAATCCATCAAACGCTGTAAAGCAATTAAACAACAGAAACTTGAAAATTTGAGTAGTAAATACTCAGTGACTATGAACACGAACACATTTAATGGATAAGACATGAAATTCAGAAGTTTCAATCAAACACTTTTACAAAAAAATGGAAAGTGCATCACAACATACAATGATTCTTTGCAGAGGTTATTAATGAAAGACTACTTTTTCTTTTCCAGATCTTCGAATCATGGGATATTGAAAAGAAAGCATCCCAAACAACACAACACAGAAACTAGACCAAGCAGGAACCTCAATAATTATTCGACCGCATAATTATTAGTTATTGGTAAAACATTTATGATTTTATATCTAATATGCATACAAACAGAGTAAAAAGTGTGGGGTAAGTAATAAAACTAGAACGTATTAAATGATGGCCAAACAATAAATAATTTACGCGTTTTTTAAAAATCTAATCGACTTTTCCTAAATCTCCAGAAAGCTACAGCAAAATTCAAGGAAATTGAACATGAACATTAAAAATAAAATAAAAAGGAAGTTGACTAAGGTCAATTTGGAACAACAAGCAATCTCAAATGTGTGTATATTATATTCAAAAAAGGACTAAAAAGTCTGGTAGAAAGCAGGTAAAACACAAGTTAGATCCGCAGAACAAAACTCTTTCAAAGTCTGCAAAATCACATCATTCAACACGACTATCTGAAGCAAAACCCAAGCACAAATTTACCGGAAAATTCAACATATTAGCATTCAAAAGTACGAGCAGAGCAGCCACGAGAACTAAGTCGAGAAAATACACGAAACCGCCATGGATAGAGAAAACACATACATATTGCACGCAGATCGAAGGCATTGCAGTGAAATTGGGGAGTAGGAAGTGAAAATGATGGAGTAGATTGAGAAATTGAAGTATGGGGAACCAAAACAGTAGACATACCTGAGAAATTGAAGGAAAAATGGCGGAGAAAAAAATCGGAGAATAAGGTGAAAAGAAGAGAGAGGAAGATTGATTGATGTCTGTATGTCTTCTAACGTGTTGATTGGACCGGACTTCAAGTCTACGCTACACAGTTCCATGGGCTGCTCAAGCTATCATCATTTTCCTTTTCTTTTTCTTTTTCTTTTTTTGTTGTTGTCGTCGTTGCCGATGTGGTTTGTTTGAAGTGTTGGACAAGTCCAACTTTGTAGTTTCTTCTACATACTACTACGAAGGATACAGAGAGAGAGAGAGAGAGAGAGAGAGAGAGAGAGAGAGAGAGAGAGAGAGAGAGAGGGAGAGAGAAATAAGTTGATTCATGATCTTTATGACCTAGAATTTCAAATTTGTTTTAAATCTTATATTTCAAAAAAATTAATACTACAATTTTGCACCTGTCTAGAAATTTTTTATGAGAAGAAACAAAAAGATGAGAAAATAAATAAAAATCATTTTGTATAGGAGTTTTGGGAGATAAAAGAAAATTAATATAAAAGTTGATATCATAAAAAGTCTAAAAATTACAAAAAAAACTTCTCTCCTAATCTTCTCGGTTTTTGAAAGAAAATTCCACCTATTTTCTTTTTGTTTTTCTCCCAAAAATTGCAAGATATTTTACACCTCATTCTTTTCTTTTTTTCTTCTTAAGTGAACTCTAAAACGGAGTGTTAATTCAAATTTCTGACAAACTAAAATAATGTTCGCTTAAGTTAAAATTTTCCTCCCAAAAAAGTTGAATAATATGTTGTTTGCAAATTGCGCATACAAAATAAGAAATTGACCAATGTATTCGCATAGAAATGGGTATTTGCTATTAAAATATCTAATTGTAGTAATAAACTTAGTATATTGATGGTTCAGTTTATTCAGAATTCAATATAAAAGTAAATATATATAATTATTTACTGCGGAGTACTATTTAATAGAGACCACGTAGATGGTGGATAGTATTCCCTCCCCGCACTTATAAAATGAGTACTAATATTAACCATTTGTTAGGCTTGGAAAGGAATACTTCCTTCCTTCCAAGACGTGTAATATTTCAAAATTTTATTTAGTATTTTTATAAAAATTTATGATAAAATTTAAATTTAATTTTTTTTAATCGTAAAATAATTAAATATTACAAAATACACTAAAACTTGAACAGAATAAATTATTTATTATATAAAAATATTATTATACTCTTGTAATAATTTAAATTCTAAAAATTTATAATTGAGTACAAATAAAATAAAATATTATTATTTTTATCAAAAACGAATGGAGTAACATGTTTGGTCTAAATTTAAATTGCATTTACGTAAGTCTACCAGGTGTCTTAGAACACCTGTCTCTAATTTGGGATTGCCTATTTCAAGATTTGACTATGAGTAATTTCGAGTAACGTGGCTTCATCAAGTCTCATTTCGTTGTTTGCAATTTAATAAGTAGCAAGTATAACTGCTTTTTAGTAAATAAGTTATAAAATTACTTCGTGAATTATCAGATTAAATTAATGAGTAATGATGATATTTTTTGGTTTTGAGGTGTTACCAGGTGCATACCAACCCGGAGAAAATTGGTATAAAGAACTATATATTCCATATGAAGTCCCTCTCATATATTAGTATTTTATGAAAAGCCATCGATAATAACAGCATTATTTGGCTTGTCTTCCAATTCTTCTAAAAATAATATTTCCCCGTTCTAAAACCAAAAAAATAAGTTTCGATATTTTAAGTGGAATAATTATATGTTAAATTTTAAAAATCAAACGAAAATATATTGAATTCAAAAATTAATGTAATTTATGAATATTTTAATTATAAATTATGTCATGATCAAAAAAATTAATAAATTAAAATTTATAATAATTATATTAATAAAATTAATTTAAATTTTAACATATCATCTTTTAACTTAAAATATAAAAAAAAAAATCTAATTTTAGAAGTGATACTTTCGAAGAAATAGGAGGTAATGAAACATGCTTACTACGTGTATCACTACAAGAATGTGAAACAGTGCGGAATGAGTTGTTTCCTACGATGGAAAACGTATATTGTAAGTGTTGAAACAAATGATTTGATTAAAAGTTGGCACTGGCCACTGATAGATTTATTGCATTTGATTTGTTAATTAAATTATTTGATTTTTATGTTTCTTTTATGATTTGATGTTGTACCTATTATTCAACTAATTAGCAATAATTTTAATACTGAATTAACTCATTATAACACGATCAAAACAATTGTACATATCTTATTATTTTATTGAATGCTTTCGTCTTTGATTAATTTCTACTAATTCATTCTATTGATTTGATAACATGAATTTTGAACTTCTTAAAATTCGTTTCAGAATTTAATGAATTCATGTTGCTTCCTTCAGGTAACATTTTTGTTTTTATTTTTTATTATTTTTAAATGCAAATTTTGGTTGACATTTATCCGATGATAGATATTTCTTTAACATCTTTTATTAAAAGAGCATGATAAGGACTCTAAAAGGAGGGAGTTTCAGGATATTGACAAGAAAAAATCTATAAAACTTAATTTTTGTGCACAATAATTTTGTTTTTCGCATAAGTTTTGAAGAGACCAAACCTAGATCATTAAACAAGAGCGTGAAATTAAAATAGGGATTAGTAGAATTGTACATATTTAATTTTTATTAAAACATTATTATTGGGTTGCATGCAGTTAGGGGATGTCGAACTAAATTTAATCTAAATAAATAGGTCTCATATGTGAGACAAATTGTTCCAATTCTATTTACGATTATTCGATTAAAATATCAATAATTAAAAGATAAATGGAAGCATGCACTAAGAGTATATCTTAGTTCAATTGCACCAAATTCTCTTAACTCATTTCCTATTTTACATATAAACAACATTTTATACAGTATCTTCAAATTGACTCCAACATATTTCTTACTATACAATACAGACTTATAAAATTAAAATGACTTCATCTACTTTATGTCACGTCATTTTATTTTCTCATTATTTTTTCAAATTTCAAATTAATTAATCTTCCACCATTCATTTCAAAGGGCAATATATTAATTTAATTCAAAACTAACATTTTTTTCTTAAAATTAAAAAAATGTCAAAGGTTCCAAATGAAAGGAGACCGACCGAGTATGTAAATACTATAGGCACTCAATATAAACCATAATTCCCTCCTAAAATTGGATATACAATTTTTTTTTTTTGAAAATTAAATAACCTATTATCTTATTAATAGAAAAGGAAAACAATGTTTAAAAAAAGAAAAACTTCCCCTTACAAATCTAAAGATTCTAAACTAATAAATGGTATGAACCTAAGGAGTGTAATCTTGCTCCAAGAGTTTTATCTCTTACTACAAATTTTTAAAAATTAAACATATGTGATTATTATTATTATTGAACGTAGGAGATTATAAGGGAAAAAAATAAATAACAAATTTCAAGAATTATTAATAAAAAAAAATATTATGTGAGTATACAAAATTTGAAGTTTTTCAAACTTAAAAGTTTATGCGTAAGTTCTACATTGTCTCTTCTTAAAATTTGAAATTTGATTTTGGGGTAAACGAAAAATTGTGAGCAACAAATGAACGAAAGATATACAATACAGAAGAATACAAAATGTGCACACAATTTGATATACCTGAAACATATTAGGCTCATCTAGCGCTCCCTTTCTAACATCTCAACAAAAATCAAAAACGTTTTTATGACAGACAGTGAACCGGATACTAATGTGGTCAATGTTGATGATTGACCAGACACGACCAAACCGAACCGGAAACAGAAGCACACGCCACTGATTCAGAAAACCCGAAAAACATAACACCTGAATCATCTCTCATCGTCTTCCCCAAATCATTTGCTCAGGGAAAAAAAACAGAAGCACAAAAAAAGAAGATTGAGATAGAGAGGGCGAAAGCTTCTTCGGTTGCCCTCTCGATCTCCGATCAAAACCCCTACCAAAAAGAAGAATTTTTTTTCCTATAGTAAAACTGCAGAATTTTGAATCATAAGCAAGTTAATTGCTCATATGGTTCACGATTTTCTATGTTTTGATGCGACGATTGAATGCTCGACCAGTCGTTGACCATCCTCCCGCTGATTCCGGCAACGCAATTTCAAACCAAATGGACCCCGTCAAGCTTCAATTCCGTTTAAACAATCGATCCACGAATCTGTTCTCTCGAAACCCGAACCATAAAAATAATGCCAAACCGAGCCTAATGTTCTTGGCGTCAATCGCCATAAGCATTGCGTTGTTGTGTTATTTGTTCATCGGTTCAGGAAAATCGTCCAACATGAAGTTCGGGATTGTGATTGACGGGGGAAGCACGGGGTCTCGGATCCACGTGTTTGAGTATTGGGTCAGGAACGGGGCTCCGGAGTTTGATTTTGGGAAGGATGGGCTGGCTTCTATGCGGGTGGTGCCGGGTCTTTCTTCTTTCGTGGAGAATCCGGAGGGAGCGGGTGGGTCATTGAAGGAGCTGGTGGATTTTGCAAGGAAAAGGGTACCGAAAGAGCATTGGGGAGAGACTGAAATTCGATTAATGGCTACTGCTGGATTGAGGCTGGTGGAGACTAAGATTCAAGACAGGATTTTGGAGTCATGTAGGAGGGTTTTGAGGTTATCCGGGTTCAAGTTTCGAAATGATTGGGCTTCTGTCATTTCAGGTAAGAATGTATGATAATGTGGTTTGCCATTGTCACTGAATTCTGAAGTTTGTGTAATGTTCATTGTATGCATTGTTTTGCTGCTGTTTGAATTTCTGATTGCGTAGTAGAAGAATTGACTAGGATTTCATCAAAAGACAAGATTAGTGCCAGTTAGTCATAGTCCTTGCTATAAATTATAAATATTGTTGATGTTGAGTATTATTAGGCTTTTTTAAATAATAGAAAGTGAAAAAACAAAAAAAATGATATAATGGGAATTGATACACTAACTAACCAGCTTACAATTTCTGTCATATTTTTACTTTTAATTGTCTGGTAAGTAAATGACATTGTGTTGCACATTCAAAATTAGAAAGAGAGGGAAAAAAAGGGAGAAGAATGTTAAAATTTAAATTGTGCATTTAGAAGGGACTTGAAAGCTCCTGGAAGAAGAACAATGTTAAAACTGCTTCTAGAAGTAGCACTTGTTATTGGTGTGACTCAGTATGCCTGAAATTGTTCTTTTAGAATGGACTTGAAAGCTTCTGTACTGCCTCTAGAAGTTTAAGATTTGTCAAAACGTAGTGCTCATTTGGTTTATGCTCACAAAGTCACAAGTGTACTAGAGCTCCTTCTAATTTGAAATGTAGCACATTTGAATTGTTCCTGTTGATAAAAGCTATATCATGTTAATGTTTAAGAATGCAGTCAAAACCTTTATATAGCTTCTAAGCACTGTTCTGCACTACCATTATTATATCTATGGTATTGGTATATATAAACCAAATTAGCATTGGAGAAGTTTTAACTTCTTTTTTATCTTAAATCTATAATTGCCATCTGTCGAGTCCATTATTTGGTAACGTGGCAAAAACAATCAAGAATGTCTTGCCAGTCTTCTTATTTCTGTTAGAATACCCATAATCATGGTAAATGGTGAAGCTCTGGTTTGTGGGCCTACCACAGGGTTGACCTGTTACTAATTAATGTGATTTTTTTTCTTCCCCTGGGTGGGTTTTAGGATCTGATGAAGGACTCTATGCTTGGGTTGTTGCCAATTACGCCCTTGGCTCTCTTGGAGGAGACCCTCAGCAAACAACCGGAATTATTGAGCTTGGTGGTGCCTCTGCGCAGGTTTTACACAGTTGTAGTTGTATTTTTAGTTGATCCAGATCTTCTGATATCATTTTTTGCATTGCATGAGATGGGATATGGTTCCTATTGAGGAAAAGACCATATTTAAAGTAATATTGCTATAGATTTCTGTGAACTGTGGAATATTTGATTTTCTCCGCACATCTAGCTTGTCATCTCCACCATTTGTTTTTCTGCTTTGTTTTGTCCTCAAGATATTTTCTAATTACTTATTTAGTCAATTATTTTTAATTTATTATTTTATTTCATAAGAAGAGTCTATGAATAATGATAGCTATTATGGTAAATACATATACCATATTAGTTATAGGAGAACAAATAACTCACTCTACTATTCAATGAATGTGATATATAGTTATGAGCGTAATTTAAGTCTTTGATCACAACTATTGTAGGTGACATTTGTTTCAAACGATCCAATACCCCCTGAGTTCTCTCGTATAGTAAAATTCGGAAACGTCAGTTACAGCCTTTACAGCCACAGCTTGCTTCAGTACGGTCAGGTAACTTGTTAGTGTAATTACATTTTCAGTTATTGTAGTTTCTGTGTCTTGACCAATTACAGTTGTTGCTCATCATCTTATCTCTATATCCTCGTAGTTGGATCAAATATCAATTATTTTATGTTGCGTATTCAATATTTCATCTTTCCAGTTTATGAACTTCTCGTTACTTATTAAAATTGACCCGATTTCTAAATCAATAACATTAACGGCAAACTTTCTTGCCCCTGCCTTTATCTTCCTTGTCATTAGAGTAGAGACTATAATTTGAGTGTTGTACTCTGTTATGATTGGATTCAGATGGTTTCAGGAGCTTAAGTACTCAAAACCAAAGCCATAGAAGTTTCCTTTAACACAATTAAAATTCTAAGTGGATCAATGACATTGTTTATGTTGTTTTCTATAGTATTTGTAACCTTGGGTATCACTAATACTTGTCCATCTCTCTATACACTTCTGAATAAGTAGTTTATACGCATGGTGCTGCTCTGTTGCCAAAAAGGAAAAGGAAAGAAAGAAAGAAAGTTATACTGTGGTTCATCATTGCAATTTATGGTAATTCTCTTATCAAGGGGAAGTTGTAACTTGTATCATTTTGCAGAATGTTGCATTCAACATGTTGCGAGAATCAATCCATGCAAGAGGCCTAAAAGTGGGTATGTAGAAGTGATCTTGTTTCTGGTACATTATACGTGTAATATCTCTTGGAAAGCTTTTGAAATGTTGCGTTTAACTTGTTTCTGAGGCCCAAGTTTGAGCAAGTGTTCTAACTTTAACCATCTTTAGCTTTCTGCAATCTGTAAAACTGTCTTCCATAGTTCCATGGAGGCATGGACCTCAATAATGAACTTATGCTGAATAAAACCCAAGATAATGCTCAGATTTATTAGGTCCAATTCCGACTTTCTGATGTAGTACTCTTTCTGTTACAAGATTGGAGATGCAATTTAATATGACAAACTTTTCCATGACTATAATTTTTCCAAACGTATCCCTGATAAAATTAGAAAGATCTGTGAGTGAAAACTCCTAGCTTTAGATAATGATTATCTCTAGAGTAAACCATACTTTATTTCTAATTGCAGCCGTAACCATTAAGAGTGGGAAACTACTGGATCCTTGTACTCCCAAAGGATATGCACATGATCTGGAACTGGGAAAGCTTTCTCCAAGTTCCTTGGTAGAAAAGAAAAACTACCTATCTAATCTGCACCCAAGTGGTAACTTTTCAGAGTGCAGATCTGCTTCACTAAAGCTGTTGCAGAAGGGCAAAGGTACACTCATATTCCAAATAATCATGTGGTCAACTTTATGCTCTGTTCATGGAATCCCATTTTACTCGAAGTGATGGATGGAGATCCTTTTACATGAAATGCAGAGGAATGCTCCTACAAACACTGCTACATAGGATCAACATTCATACCAAGGCTCCGGGGCAAGTTTTTAGCAACAGAAAATTTCTTCCATACATCTAAGGTTGTGTCTTTCTTCCTTTTTGAATAACCAATTATTTATCAATTTGTTTTGGGGAGAGATTCTCCAACTTTATATTCTCACAAATGATATTAGACCTCTTTTTTCTCTTCGATACAGTTTTTTGGATTGGCACCTACAACATTTCTTTCCGAATTGTCAACGGCTGGACAACAATTTTGTGAAGGTGATTGGTCAGAGTTGAAGAAGAAATATCATTCACTTGATGAAGAGGATTTGCTTCATTATTGTTTCTCGTCAGCATATATTGTTGCCCTACTTCATGATAGTCTTGAAATCCCTTTGGATGATCAAAGGTAATACTTGAACCTCATGTAATAATTTACCATTAGCATGCTGAAAAAAGACTGTCGAATCATGGCAGAAGCTCAGGATAGGGTTTCATATGCCACAATTTTCATCTTCCCTACCCCATTTCATCTCGTATTATTGTGTACTTGTCTGGTGACCATGGTAACCAGGGTTTTACTTTAGCAGGATTGGTTATGCCAGTCAGGTTGGTGATATCCCTCTTGATTGGGCATTAGGAGCTTTCATTTTACAGACTACATCCAATTTAGAGGCGGAGCACTCTAGTTGGATATCTTTCATTTTTTGTTGTGATTCTTTCGGTTGGCTTGCCTTTTTGGTCTTCCTTGTTGTGTTGATGATTACTGTGTGGTACGTCAAGAGGTCGAGGAAACCTCAGCTGAAGACAATATATGACCTTGAAAAGGGCAAGTATATAGTAACACAAGTTGGTAGATATTCATAGCTTCTTTGTGGAACGATTTAAGTTCCATGACTGGGGGTTGCGAAGATCAAGAGCAGGAAGGACCAACCTCAGTTTTGATATTGAAATATTTCATTCTTGGCTTTGATTTCTGTGCTCGTCAGCTGAGGAAGCATGCGGATAGGAACTGACCTCTCTAGACGGAAGCATGTTGATGGGATGTGAAACGATGAAATAGGAGTGCTGGTGCAGGAGTGAGTGTTTTTCTGGGATTGGAAGACACAGTTAATGGCAGATTTATGTATAGAAGCTATTGGTTTTCTTGAATGTTAAAAGTAGTCTCGGAACCAGAGGTGCCTGTACTCTAGTAATTTTTAGATAGTTTTAAAATTAATGATTGTTTTGACTCAAACTAAATACCCTCATGTTATATAATTCTTGGAAATTTTTGATTTCAGTACTATTGTTCATATATATAATCCGTTTTTTTTTGTATACCGGACCACATGGTAGAAGGTGTTAAATACAGCAGTTATTTTATTTTTAAGATTTGTAAAGAAATAACAGTATATATGTGTGTATATATATATATATATATATATTTTTTTTTTTTTTTTTTTGTGGGGTGTGTGTAGGGGTGGGGGGTTGTGCGCACTCTCAAATAGTTGTGTTGTTATAGACTTATAGGATGTAGAGAATGCCAAGGCCCCAAACATTAGAAATGAGAATCTTATGCATGTAATAAATTAAGACAATTATTGACGCATGCTCGTATATTCCATGTCTCGACACGAGAACAAAAACAAAATTTTGTAAACCAGAAAAGATGAAAAGAAAATTTTCGCAATTGGGGTGATATTAGACTATCTACCGTATATAATTAGCAAAGTCAAAATGCATACCTAGTAAGTGTACATAAAAATATTACTTCGGCCGTCTCTAAAAAGAGTGATAAGGAATATAAAATCACGTAAATTAAGGAGAGAAAAAAATAGTACATTTATCATTTTTTGTCGTTGATATAAATTTTAAGTGTGTGATTTAAAAAGTAAAGAAAAAAATAAAATCCACTTGTAAAAGTAAGAAAGAAAAATTAGGAAGGAATGAATACTCAATTTTCTTAGAAAATTTTTATACTTTTAAACTTTTTTTATGGCAACTTCTTGGGTACACTTACTTTTTGACAGAGGGAGTATTACAAATTTAATTTTACAAAGAAAAATTTTTTTTTTTGGTTAATACAAAGAAAATTAATTAACCAAAAAATGGTGAGCCCACTGCCCATCGTGACAATGTGACCCCGAACACCGAAGCGGAAATGGTTGCATTGGCGGTGAAGATTTGGATCGAATGCACAAGTCAACACTTGACAATTTAAGCCGTTGGACTAACGTATACAAGGATCCTCGAAAATCGCGCCAAGCAGCCTCGGCAACTCCAATTAAAGCCTGACGAGTTGTCACCTCCATTCACCTAAATGTTCAACATTACTACAACGTTCCAAACGCTAACAAACATTATATAATTAAGAATCTTCGGACTTTCTAAGTTCTGAAAGACAGAAACTTGAGCTTGTTTGCTTGGTAGAGAAAGCTTACAATTAGTTCTACGGTGCAGAAATTTTGGTTCTTGATTTATTGGGGTTTGTGTTTTTGGGTCGTTGTTAAATCTTTAAATGGGTGATTATATGGTTCTTCATGTGGATAGGCTTGTAACTATTGGGATACCATCTGGGTCAGGGGAAAAGTCGCCTGCGGCGGCGCCGGAGATGTTAGTGGGACCCTCATCAGCTTCTTCGTCTTCGGGAAATGGGGAGGAGGAGGCGCCGCTTATGACCATGGCTGAGTGTCGCATTTGCCAGGATGAGGATTCTATTAGCAATTTGGAGACGCCTTGCGCTTGCAGTGGCAGCCTTAAGGTTACTTTCTTACCATACCCTTTTGCTATTATGGTACAAAAAGTTCTAAAATAGACTGGATATTAAGCTTTTTTAAAAAAAAATTCATGTACACTAGGATTATATATGTTCAATTGTTGATTCTTGTTTGAGTGGAAAAAACATGAAAATTTCTGTTTTTGTTTCTTTTCTTTTTTTGAAAAAAGGGGTTTTTGGATATTTTGGATGTTTCATCTGAAGGTGGTAAACAGGTAGCTAATATGGATAACATCAAATGAATTGTTTAGTTACCTACATTATTTTGTCTGGTCAAGTTTCCACAAATTCCAAAAATTTCCTGGAAACGCTGTTCAAAATGGAAAGTAGACACTGAATTGTTTATTGAATAGATATAAGGACATGCAACTGTATGTGAATGTTTTTATTTCCCCCTTCTTTTCATGGAGTGGCTCACTGTCTTGTTCAATTTTCTTGCAGTATGCTCACAGAAAGTGCGTCCAACGCTGGTGCAACGAAAAAGGGGACATAACTTGTGAGATATGCAATCAGGTGGGCTTGTAGTGTATTACAATTCTCTTGATGTGTGTGCGCTTTCTCTCTCTCTTCATCTCTTTATGATCAACTGGGGTGTTTTAAGAGAGCATGAGATGGTTCAACAATAAGCATAATTTAGTATGAACTTAGGACATCCAGAGAAGCACAAAAACATAATTGCTCTATAAGTTGAGGTTTGATTTATGCTCTAAAGACTGTTCGATGTGTTTGTAACTTTTCAGTTGTCGAGGTTATATGTATTCCAAATCTGTATTGCTTGCTTATTGAAAAAAATATTTTTTTTGTTTTTCATCTAATCGTTTGTGTACATCAGATCTTTATCGAATGACCATCTTTTTGATCTAGGTAGTTTGTTCACATTATTGTCCAGGTTTATGAGATAGACGACAATGTATGCACATGAGGTCTTTCATGGCCAATTAATTTCTTGGGGTCTCTAAATCACGATTCCTACAACTAATTTGTACAATATATATGTCAGTTTCAGCTTAAGTTTTGGAGATTTTTAGACTTTAGTAATGTAATTTACACTAGCAAAATCTAGAATCTCTAGAATTTAAACTGAAACAAACGGGATCGCTCATAATAGTATGTCGTCTTTCAACTGATGCTTTTTTTCTTTTTAATGTGCAGCCTTACCAGCCTGGTTATTCTGCTCATCCTCGACCTCGGCTTGAGGAGACGACTATAGATATAGGGTAACTTTCACAGTTCCTGTAGAATTATTAGCAATCCATTCAGTTCTTCCACAAGTCGTCTTCGTAAATGTTTTCCATGAATAATTTGTTGTGGTTATCAGTTCCATGTCACAATAAAAACTAAATATGTTTCTGAATCAAAAAGATCCGGCATGATAAAATTCTTTATTTTTATCAGGGGAGGATGGCAAATTTCTGGCACACCTTTGGATTTGCATGATCCTCGCCTTTTGGCGATTGCTGAAGCAGAACGGCAGTTTTTGGAGGCTGATTACGATGATTATAATTCAAGAAATGACAGTGGAGGATCACTTTTTCGTTCAGTTGCTCTTATTGTAAGTCCCATGTAATCACAAAATCCTAATATCATGAGGACATCAAAAATGGCTTTCAAGCTAGAAAATACAACCATTCACTTGTTGCCACAAGTTGTTAGTTAATACTCCTCCTTTCAGTTTCAACTTTATTGATCTTGTTAAATTTGACTGTCAGTTGATGGCTCTCCTGCTATTCCGGCATGTGTTTGCCGTAACGGATATCGAAGGAGACAATGATGAGTCTAGTTTGTTCACTGTAAGTTGGACTTCATCACATTCCATGATTTTCCACAGCTTAAGCAGCACTGGTATAGAACAGTTTGGTTATGTTTGTTGTGACTAAGTTAACCTTATTAATGATAATGTTACCACAGTTTTTCATCCTCCGATCTACTGTTTTTATCTTGCCCTGCTATATGATGGCCTGGGCCTTCAGTATACTGCATCGACGCAGGCATATACAGGTTAGTGCCATTTACTGAAATCATCCCCTCAACTGCCTGATATTGTCCTGTTTCTTTCGGTTTAAATTTAGAAAATTTTAGATTCTTGCGGTGTAAATTTAGATTGTTCCATCAGTACCTAAAATCTCCAAAATTTAAGTTGAAACAAACAAGTCTATTTACCGAGATTCGAATATGTGATGATATGTGTGTGCAATGTTTCTGTGAATGATGGAACACAGGAGGCTGCAGCACTGGCAGCAACTGAGTTTGCAATAGTGCTACAATCAGGACAAGCCAGGGCTCTACAATTTACAATAGCACCTACTGCCACTCCTCAGCAAGAAAATGTTTAAATGATCTCAAATATTGAAATATATATTTGATTGATCCATGTATATGAACTTATAACACGAGGTTGCTGCATGGCTATTGTTGTTGATTCAAGATTTACTCTTTTTTTCCCTTTTCTTTTTTTGTGTAATTTTTGAGATTCAGGATTATTGCATAATAAATAAGCCCATATATTGGCCCAAGAAATTCCATGGACATTAAAACAGCCTTGGGCCTGAAAAAATGATTAAAGAGATAATACGATGATGATGATGGTGATGTAACTGCAGTGACCCAATTTCATTCCAGTTCCAGCATCCAAAATTCGACATTTAAATTAAACAAATCACAACACAAATTTGAGTTTCGTGTCCATATTATCTCAAGAGAACTCAAGTCTGGTTTTGTGAAATTCCTTCCGGATTGTATATACATTCCACAAATTTATAGATTTTCTTTCAGATTAATATTCCAGCTAGCTGTGTTATGTTACTTGTTGATTATTTCATCTTGTTTGATTTGTAATTGCAGGATCTGTGTATTGCTTCATTTTAATACTTCAGTCAGATTATTTTAATAATAATAAAGTAGAAAAGGAAAAAAGCAGAATGACAAATAAAGAATTCCATATATCTTATTATATTTTTAAAATCTTAAAATTTAATTTATTATATGTGTATTAAAGATTTCAGAAATACAGAATCGCCATTCCCCATATCGGGATTCTAATTTTTTACTCATCTATAGATTTAATCCTATATAATACTTCAGACAGATTATTTCAATAATAATAAAGAAGAAAAGAAAAAAAAAAGCAGAATTCCATCTATCTTAGTATATTTTTTAAATCTTAGACTTTAATTTATGATATATGTGTATAAGATTTAAGATTTACAGACTTCTTATCCGTTACTAGTTCCAAATTATTGTTTTAACTTTATCTCCAAATAGTAATTAAAAAAACACTTTTATTTCCAAATAAATTGAAATAGAGGGAACCATACCTAATTTAACCATCCTCCATAAACTGTTCTCATTGTAAATAACAGGAGGGAGAAAGAAAAAAAAAAGGGACTAGCACCACCAGGGTTTACTGTGTAGTATTAAAGATGCAGGCGCTGGAGAGTGACCATAATGGACCCTCATGTTTTCACCAAAGCAGTTAAAAGCCATTACTACTTTGAGACCGAGCTTTGATGATCTAAAGGCTCCAAAACTCTCTTATCAGTCTCTCGTATTAGCAAATCCTATATTTAAATTTATATTACTTTCTTCAAGAACAATAAGTTGCCAACAATCTGCACTTTTCTTGGATTTAATAAAATTGGATGGGACCATTTTACCACCCACCCTTAAGAATCTACTCCTAGTAGATGCAGATACAGGAGTATCTAATATTTACATCAACTATGAAAAAGATTATGAACATACATCAAATAAATAAATAAATAATTTTTTTTAAAAAAAAAAAGATATAAAAGAAAGACTAATCCAGCACTAACAATTAAAACATCAACCGTCTGTCGTTTGAATCCTAACCGAGTGTTCTTAGCAGAAAGCACACTGGTCTTGCACGACAATTTGTCCGTTGTTTTCTTTGATGTCGAAAAACCTACAAAACAAGATAGAAGGAAAGTTAATATTCCATTTCTCCGGCAAGCAAGTTTAACAGTTAAACTGAAACAAAAAGGTGGAATCAGAAGATCTTGGCCATAATAGTTTTTCTAAACATTAACATGTGCAACACTCTCAATAAAAGGACAAATCGTGACTTATAACTGCAATTAAACTCCGAGAATCTCATCCTTAACGAAGATGACACAAATCTTCATTGTTATATAACATCAATCATTATCACGCAATCTTAATTAAACTAAAAAAAACAAACAAATCATATCACGTATTGATAATGCATTTAAATATTTCATTTTGATTGATAACGTCATAAGAACTGTCTTATAAATTTCTTTTATAATTTTAATTAAATTTTGATCAATGATTACTTGTAAATTTGGATTGTCGTGCAGAATTGAAGAAAAGAAGGATCCTACATTTACCACTTCATTGATGAGGACCCAGGTCCTGCAGATGGAAAGCAACACACAGTCACTCCTTTCACTTTAATTACATAAAGCAGACCATAAAGCAGACCATCAGCTACTAACTAATAAACTATCTAAATAGGTAATGTAATTGTCTGCTTTGGACCATGACCAGTCTCTGTTAATCTTGAGACTCAACTAAATCCCATCATGCAAATTCGTAAAGCATAGAACTTAAGCTTTAGAATATGCCAATTTGCATGTGTTTTGGTTTCTAATGATATGAGAGTTATAGGTACACCAAAAGGAGGTGTACCTGGAAAACAGATAAAAGTTTGATTTTTCTTAGTTCTAATAACTTCTTGTGTGTTTGGAAGGGGAGGAAAGGGAGATTCAAACTTGTTCTTCTTTAAAACATCAAGGGAGAATTGAACTTAAACAACACAAAGAAAGAACAAAGAAAAGCATAAAGAAACACATTTAGCACAAGAAACCAAGACTGAAATTTTTTATGCATCGATATAAGTGCTTGAAATTCTAAAGTTAGATCTTCAACTGCCATAAAGCTATGGTTTGTTATTTTTATGAGTATTTTAAGATTCTTCAGTACTTTCCATTCTAGTCTTCTTTATGACCCAGCACCATCTAGATTTGGCTGGCTAAGGCTACCTAATCTCTCACTCAAACCTGCTTTCTTCATAACTAAGATAAAGCGATTTACCCTTATACCCCTGTCAAAATATTATTCTAAATCTGCATTTCTTTTGCACATGTACACCAAGTAAGCATTCTCAAGTGGCAAGATGGGTACGAGTCTAATAGTCTGGATTGGTCTTTGAAGACAAAAGCAAGAGAAATGATAAGAGATGTAGGGAAACATATGGTAAAGATGCTTAGCTTCTCAAGATTGCTGTTCCAACACCTTTATTTATCCTAGTCGGATTCTTCTGTAACAGCTTTAATTTGCATAGGTTGCAGGCTTATCATTGGACTGAATCTAAAACTCCTCTTGGGATTTTTGGGCCCACCCAAGTCCCAACTTTAGACTTTAGGATCAGATCATAAGAGGCATATCACAACCTTATATCTACAGGAATGGGTCATAAAAATTATAAGGATTACAATTTGCGTCTTGCTTATCTCGTCACGACACTGAAGAAATATATATACATTTCCCCTCTCCTTCACATTGTGACCATGTCACTTAGTGCACATAGATTGTTTATCCTGTTAATTTGCATTATACTGCTTGCAGTTCAACCAGCTGAAGTTTCTGGCTTGCGAAGGATAGACTTTGTGCTTAGTAATGAAGATCATGGATTAGTACCACTCAATTGCCGAATGCTTAAGGAAATCATTAAGGAGGACCTAAATGCAGAGACGAAACCAGCTACTGTGACAAACAAATTCGATCCAAACCAATCAAGCAAAAGAAGAGTTCGAAGAGGATCAGATCCCATCCACAACAAGACCTAACATGTTCAAGTGTTTCCTTCCACAACAGAGAGAACTTCACAGAAAAACAAGAACAGCTTGTACCACTACAAGAACAGCTTGACTATAAGCTGCTTTCCAAAGTCTTTGTATGGATTGGTTCAGAAGTTTTACTATTTTGTTTTTAAGATATTTCCTTAGAGAAATGTGAATAGTCACAGTTGTTACAGGTTGGTCTGAACTCTGAAGGCAAGCAGTGAGTAAGTATATTCTCGTTATCATTTCAAATTTAGAAATGATAAAAGTATACAGTGAAGCGGTGCTCGCTCCCAGAACCAGAGTTCCATATTTTTTTTAATTAATTATTTTCTGATCTTTTTCAAGAAGAAATCTTGCTACGTTGTGTTTATACTTCAATTTGTTGAACGTGTACCAAAGTTATATTGTAACTTACTCTACGTGAGTTCAGCTAGAAAAGCCTATAACTGAAGCGCAGTTCGCTGTTTCCACAGTATATTGAAGAGTAATTGGCTGTTTTAAAACCTTTCTTATATGGAGGTTAACCTGAAATTAACAGCACTACCTAAACTAAAGAAAAAATGCTCGTCTTTGTGATGTCCATGCAGTTTGAACAAAAACTAGAAGCCTCAATCAATGAACAATGATTATACGTTTATACCATAGAAGATGATAACAGAGCATCATCTGACTGCAATGTAAGTCAAATATCCTTCCCCAAAACCTGACATCTTAACTTCCCTACCCCATATCGACCCAACTCTCCACCACCCACTTTTATTTTATTTTTCAATTATAAACATAATTCTAGACATCTTCAATGTTGATTGAAGGTCTGAACTTGTTTAATTGTGTAGGAAATCTTAAACTTAGAAGTAATATGATAATTAAGTATATAACCACCGTTCTATCTTCATTTTTTCTCTACTGAGAACTATGAGTAGCCTATAATTTCCAGTCATAATTATGAAAGTATCTCAGATAATTTGCAGTTTAGCATGAATCTTAACTCATTTTCATGTAGACACATGTCATCTCCTAAAATATGTCAAACTTTATATGTGTAGTACATTATGGCTCTACAAAAAAATCTTCTTTAAAGGTTCTGAAATCTGAAGAACAAAATATAAGTAGTAAACATAGAGTACAGTTCCAAGTATTCCAAAATAGGTCCGACAAGATTATTAAGAAAGTAGCTTTGGTCAAGTAGATAGGTTGAAGTCATTTTCTTCATGTCGTTGATGTTCAAAAGTTGGCCACCCTTTCCATTTCTGATAAAATCACACTAAATGGATTTACATCCTCATGAACATGTCTTTCAGTGAACATAAACATACTGATCTGTCAGAATTATATAAAGTTGACACCTTTAGTTTATTAAAGTATTAGACAGATTGTCAGATTTCAAAGGTAGTTAAGGGATATGAGCAGATCTTGGGATTGGAAACATTAATGATTATGCTAATGTTCAAAAATAGGTTGTCGGGAGGTGGATTCAATCTTAAGCCTCAATATGTTATTCCCCTAAGTTTTAGTAGTTGGTTATACTACACTAAAATCACACTTGATAGGAGCCAGAGTCAAATGAAAACTATACAAATTTCTAATATTGTGCACGACATCAATGAAAATCCTGCAATAATAAGGATCCGCACTTGTTGTGATAGGCTAATATTAGAAAAATGATTTTGAATATTTGATCACACAATTAAAGTTCTTTTTGTACATTCATCTGTAACTCCTGGATACCTCAACGTCGACAATAACTCTAGGAACGCCATAAAATTAATGATCAGTCAGTTTCCAGTAGCACAAAACATTTTTAGAAAACTCTTAAAAATAGCTACGTGGTTCTAAATCACAGGAAAGACTTAATAGCCTGAGCAAAGTGCTAAATTTTAGTCATCTATACAGATAAATTATGATAAAGATCCTACTAAGTCTATTAGCTAAATATTACACAAAATCCTAAGGACGAAGACTAAGAGCTACCTAGACATTGAAACGGAGAAATTGACCAAAAAAATTGTACAACTAAATTAAAATGAGAATTAATTGAATTAAAATCATGCTACACTTGTACCTTATAATTACAACAATACACGAACAAAGTATATTAATCACTTACACACACCATCAACCATTTAATTGTACTATATTACTATACAATATTGATTATATTGTGCAAAATTTTCAAAATTTCAAAAAGCATCATTCAGCAAGAACAGAAATTATACAAGGGGTATCTAACCATTCAAATATTATCAAGACTTCGATCTGTACAACATAAATTGTTACCTTATCGACATTTTCGAAAGATAAAATCACTGGTCGAACTAGATTCGAAATCAACGAGCTGATACATTACTAGCATTTGATTAGGGTTCACAACTCCTGGAAATATTTGGGGGAAAACATGACGACGATACAAGGATTTGACGGCGTCGTTTTGGCCAGTGTAAATAAAGATGGGCTTGTTGCCGCATTTGCAGCCCATCAACAGATTAAATGATTAGCCCAAAATTTGATCTGACCTTATATTGGGCCCTATTTTGTTTGGTCAAGCATATTTTCACTATCTCTGAATTGGATTTATGTCGTTCTTATGATTTGTAAGTAAATCCAAAATATTATAATCATCTAAACCAAAACTAAGGATACGTTTTAATTTTTTAAATCAAGCAATCACATATTAAATATTAAATTAATGTCAATTTAGTGGATATTAGTTTATGTAAATACTATAATCTTCGAATTTATGGAAAAAAAATAAATTTATCACAACATAATTTGATTTAGAACTGTCATTGATTATATTAATTTTAAAGTTTAATATATCGTCATTTGGTTGAAAATTCATAACGTATTTGAAACATGTATCAAGATTCTCAACCTTATAAAGTGGTCCTCCAATTTATCATAATAGTTCAACTTAGATATTTGGATCGATTTGTTTTGGTTTAAGGATCATGTTTTACATATGGAAGCTTCTTTGTACCATCAATATATACCTATCTAATCTGGGACTTAGACAAGAACCGAATTATTCAAAATGTGACATGATTCGAAACAAATGGCTGATACTTATGAACAAAATATAAAGCCAAGTCCAACCATATACAAGAGAATGTATACTGTTGTGGTAGTAGGCTTGCTTTTAGCCATTTGTTTCTCCTTTCCCCTTTGGACATGCTCTTTTAGAGGATATTTTAATGATAACCCTTATCTTTAATAACTTTCTTAATCTTCTTCTTTTTCTTACTTTTATTCCTTCATAAAATTAAGGATCAACTCTCTCGACAAACATACAGATTATTATGGTTTTTTTTTCTCCCATGCTTCATTTATTACTTAAAATGTATTAAATGCTTATATATATATATATATATATATATATATATATAGGCCTCTTATTATAGTTGCTAATGACTAGAATTTGTTGATGAGTAGCATTTAAGGACTTGGATATGAAATTCCTTGTGCCACCACTATATATATAGTGAATGAAAAGCTATTAACAGTATATTGTATTAAAATAAATAATTTAATAATGCATTTGATTTGATGGAATAGAATAATATGATAATGAAATGAATTTTATACTTTTTATTAGATTATTCTTGTGTAATGCTCATTCTTTTTATGTATATTTTTAAACACTCCATATATATATCTTAAAACAGGATTACAGCAAGAATTAAAATCAAAAGTTCACATGATTGCTTTTATTTTAGTTATAGCACTTGGGGAGTTATAGATATGTCATATAACCCATCATTTGAAATTCTTTCACAATCAATAATTGCTAAACTCGCACTTAATTAAGATGTATATCCTAATCTCAATAATAAATTTGGTCATAGTCAATGTGTCATTCTCCTCACTAAATTATTGAGAAAATGAGGTTGATTGGTTGGTTTGTTGAAAGTTGACCATGCCCACTTATAATCTAGATAACACAATTAATAGTACTCCTTGGCTTTTGCATAATTGCATGCATGCTACACCATTTATTTCCACTTTTGGCATGCATGATACTATACCATACTATACAACACTATGCATTTCTTACATTATTAATTATGATCATAAACATTATAATTAGTAGGTATCTGTCTTTCTCTAACAAAGAAACAAAGAGAGGTTAACTTTCCCTTATTAAGCTTGCAAGATAATTAATTCACTTCTTGATTATATATCATATCAGATCAATTTCTCTAGTTTAGTCGACATCACTCATCCAAAAATTAGCTCTAAGGGGTGAGAATTTTTTTTCTGGCACTATGATTGTAAATTTACTTCACATTGGACTTTGACGGGGGAGCAACAACCGGTCTAAGTGCTATGGGAGTTTAATCCAACTAATCAAAAACTAATCAGAGTTATGCAGAGTAAAGTGCTATGGGATTAGAGGATCACCTAACGCTTAAACGGAGGTATTAATTAATTTAGACAAAAAAATTTATCACAGTGATTCTCAGACTCTTTCACACTAAAAACTAATTTAAAAAAGATACTTGGGTAATTTTTTTTTCCCTCGCATGGATGTGAAAAACCCATAAAATACTTTGATATGATTGTTATGTTTTACGCATCTTGTGTTCTTCTGTTGCTATTTCACTCCAAATTAAGATATGATCAAAAGAGAATCACTCGTGTCTGTCTTATCGAACAGAAAGTTCTAGCCAGCTGATCGAGATTTCAACCCTATGCTGCCTTTGCATAAACTATAGGTCGCTCAAATCATAATATCTCCTTGACATTTTTCCTCATGATAATTAATATTTGTTCCATAAAAATCTTAATCATTACTACTCGATCCTCTATTTCAAAGCTAAAAGGCAGGCAAATTTAACGTGAATTTATTTTAGTTTTGATTGATAATAAAATTAAAATTATTCAAAAAATAGTGATGAATACCAACTTTTTAATTATATAACAATTAAAATGATTGCATATTCCAATAATTTAATTTAGAATTAATTATAAGAAAATTAAAACTATAGATTCAAAGACAAGTCATAATTTTTTGAAGAAGATGAAATACCAGATAACTCGTATTCTTTTTAAAATAATTTTGAAGATATAAAGAATCCGATTGTGGTATATTGTTTTTTTTTTTTCCTTATAAAAAGTTTTGGTCAAGAAATGTGCACCACTAGCCACTTTTTGAGAGCTTTTTTTCAGAGTTTATCAACTCGATCAATTTTAGCTTGTTCCTTATACCGTCCGTTATTCCACTCTCACACTCTTTTTCATATACGGAATATATGGAGAATATATATATATATGAAAGTGAATCTCCTTTAATTTCGTTGTCAACTATAGTCTCAAATTTCAAATCCTTACGCGTGCTAATTTGATGGTGACAAAATTGTCAGGGCATTGTTTTGATCAGTTAAAGGAGGATTGAGTCTGCCATAGCCATATAATTTAAGTGTGCAACTGTGTTACTCATTTTTTATCCTCTCACAAGTTGCTATCCATTCACCTGTTCTTGCAGCTAATTTTTCACTGCTTTAATTATAAGCCATCAGGAGTCTTGTGTCTTTTTGTTTTAGATGAGAATAAGTGACTGAACAAATTAAAGCCTATTTATGTGGATCTTATTTCTATTAGATTTTTATGTCTTGGATTCTGTTATTGCATGATTGAGGATCGATTTACTAAAGTTTCTGCCCATGGATCACTTTTACCAAATCAGTTTTAGGTATTAAAAAAATAAAATAAAACATTTGCAGAACTTATTATTGTGGTGTCTAAGAGAAACATATCATTTAGGTTGCATCGGAAACAACAAATGATATGGGTTAACAAGTTGTAGTACAAAAGTGAAAACTATTTAAAGACTAGTTCTTACCATCACATCCAAAGGATTTATACGAAGGTATTGTTCAATGCCCTCTGTTTTATAAAAAAAAATAACAACAATATTTAGACTTTTGACAGATATTAATTTTGTATACTTAATCGAAAATTGAATGGATAAATAATAAATTTTTCTCATAAAATTTATTTTGAATTTTCAATTAAAGATAAAATAAAAAAATCGTAATGACAAATTTTAAAAAATATAATATTATAACGAAAGAATTATGCAGATATTATTCTTTTTCTAAAATAAATTTTATTATCAACCGTTATTTTTTTACTTTTTTTGGAAGAGAGGTAGTCATATGTTTTCTTGATGGTGGTTTTCTTTCTTAATACCACCATTTTGGATTATTTTTTTTATTCATTTAGTGAATGTGATTTAATAAGCTTAAACATGTAACTAGAGAGCAACTAATATGTAGCTTAAACGCAGTGTTTTCTTCGATATTAATTATAGATCTCATTTCATTATTATAGTGAAGCATATATTATGTTGCTTGATTTATCAACTTGCTTTAATTAGGCACCTACCATTTAAAAATAAATTAGGATTAGTTTAAGCAAAAATATGAGTCAATTTGCTTAGTAGAAAAACAATTGGTTGAAGTTGAGAGAATCTTGTGTTTATTTTAAGCTTCATGCTTATACGTGTCGCAAATGGGAGATTATAGTCGAGAGGTGGCACCTAACCATTTCTTCATTCTAATTATATTAATGGTTGGTGAAATACTAGTATAATAATAATGCGACTAATATCTATTATAGAATTCTGTGCACTTTTTATCACAAAAAACGTAATCACCATTAAACGTGCCAAACTTCCCAAATTAGTATGTTCAAGGAACTTTCTTGATATTCTTTTCCCATTTCTTTTCCGGTATAAATAGTGGCAGAATTAATTCAACGACTAGAAATGACTTTTTTTTACTTGTGCCAATGGACCTTCTGATCAAGTATCACATGGTTGAGAATAAATAAATAAATATATATATATATATATATAATCTTCTTTTAGTTTTATATTTATTTTGAGGAAAATAAAATTAGCTCGTAAAAAGGAAAAGACAAAAAAAAGAACTCCATAATTTTTGATCGCGGAGTATCCAAGCCATGCCCTGTAGAAGGGATCGAGTTTGTTTATCTTCATCCTTTTAGTTGCTTAGGAGACGAGTGATAATCACACACTTATCAATTATTTTATATTATTTTTTTATTAATTTTGATTCAAAATCTTGACACCTCAAATGAGGTAGTCGATAACCGATGAAAACAATGGTTAAGTCAAGTTTATTTATCTTTTATCAGTGAAATTACTCCTAAAATTAACTTAATTCTCACATTTATAAAATTAAGTTCCTAATCTTAATGTTATAAAAAATGTATTTTAACCGTTTGAACTAACCACAACCCTAAGTTTAGTACGTAAAGAACATATATTTTGTTTATATCAGCAGCATTATATACCCCATGAGTAGAACCATGATTGTATTTTGATGGGGGTAAGAAAAATAATCACAAACGGAGAAAGCGAAAATAGAAAATTTGTATACTAAAATCAATAAATTAAGAGATATACATGAATTTTTTTAAAAAAAATTCTAAGAGCTAGAAAAGAATTTTTTAAAAAATCGGGAGGCCACACCCGCCCATAAATAGTTTCACCCCTTTATACCCTCCCATTCAAAATATAGTTTTCAACAAATACACATATTAAAGATTATATATTTCAAGGCTATTTATTGACAATCTTTAGTTAATAAGAAATTGAAACCATAAAAATATAACAGAAAAATGGAAAATTAATCAAAGTATTATTGTTAATTGAATCATAATTATTCGTTGGAACTTATAAAGTTATGAAGTGACTTAACAGGAGAAAATACATACTCGTATGTAGTTCGGACATATTTATTTCTCACCAAATAAAAAAGGACATATTTATTACACATTTAATCTTCTCTCTCTTTATTATAACTACTCTTGGTTGGTTTTCTTGTAAGAAAGTCGTTGCTGTTTTAAAAAAACACTTTGTAACCCAAAAAAAAAAACAAAGAAGCACTTAATATGATGTCATATTAAATGAAAATTTGAAATTCTTCTAAATGTCATGAAAAAACTAAGAATACTAAAACAAATGAGAACATTTCTCCAAAATAATAATTAGAAGTTATGACTATTCAATATAAAATATAACCAAATTTTTTGAAAGTAAACAAAAATGACAAGTCAAACTAATTTACAATATTTTTCTTTATAAAAATTTAAACATCCTTATATATCATCCAGTTTATATTGTATCACTTTCTTTCAACAAATTTATATACATCACAACTCATTCAAATTGTAAATTAACTTATAGTTTCCCCAATTAAGTCGAACGAATTTATTTCTCACAATTTAGAAAAAAAAATATTCTGAATAAATAATTTAATCAAAACTAATTATTTACTTAGAAATTGTAAAAATTCGATCAGAATTAAACATAAAATTGACAAGAAGCATATATATTACTCCTACCATCTTGATCGGTAGTAATTATCGTTTGATTTTTTTTACATAAATTTTAAGTGAATTTTTGTATATATTAAATAATTTATTTTAATTAAATTTTTATTAATTTATATTAATTCTTATTTTAAAACATTTTTTTATTATCAATTTTTATAAAATTAAATAATATATTTAATATATAAAAAATTCATATAAATTTATATATAAAAAAATCAAATAACAATTACTACCAAACCGAAACTTGTGTACACAAGCACATATGCATACTCATGAACTTACACACATTACATATATCCTATATATACCCCCTAACTGCATAAATCACTAGATTTTGAATCATAATCATTAATTTACCATATCTATCAACTTGTGCTTCTTTCTCAAACCAATTCTCTGACTTTAACCAAAACCCTAAACGTCTTCTCTAATTTATGTTTCCTTTCTTCTTCAACCTCTTAAGTCTAAATTAATTAATTAACATTCTCACCTCATCCTATGGACATGACAACCACTACTAGCCCTGATTCCGAAAATGATACTCCACCAGAAACACAATCCCTTAAGCCTTTGTCCTTCTCTGACACCGTCACCAACGGCGGACCTAAGAAGCACCACCACCACCACCAACCTCCTCTACCGGTTGTCACATACAGAGAATGCCTCAAGAACCACGCAGCCCGCATCGGCGGCCACGCCTTAGACGGTTGCGGAGAGTTCATGCCTTCCCCGGCAGCCACTCCAGCTGACCCCACCTCGCTAAAATGCGCCGTCTGTGGTTGCCACCGTAATTTCCACCGCCAAGAGTCGGACGACCCCGCCGCCACCCCCAATTTCCTCAGCTTCCGACACCACCTCCCACCCCTCCGCCGCAATTCACCCTCGCCGCCGCCGACGTCCCTGCCACCTCCACCAAACTACCCCCACCCTCCCCACATGTTCCTTACCCTGAGCACCGCCGCGCAAGATGACCACCACCCCACTATCTCCCATCCGTACCACCACCCAATGGTGGCGACTCCGGCGACCCCCACGGCGGCGAAGGGGGAAAACCCAAATGGGAGAAAGCGGTTCAGAACAAAATTTAGCCAAGAACAGAAAGACAAACTGCATTCATTTTCAGAGAAGCTGAATTGGAGAATGCAGGGGAGTGATGAATTAATGGTGGAAGAGTTTTGCAGAGACATTGGTATTAGTAAAAATGTGTTCAAAGTTTGGATGCACAATAACAAAAACACTATTGGGAAGAAAGAGACCGTTATTGGTACTAATAACACCACCGCTGCCGTGGTCGCCGCCATAGCCGCCGCCAATAATAGAATTAGCGGTGGGGATAATACCGATAATGGTGACAATGTCAGCATCAACAATAATAATTGTACGAGTCATAGTGCTGTTCATCTTCAGATTTCCACTAATGGGTCTTCTTCTTCGTCTTGATTTGAGATTCGATTCGATTCGATTCGATGATGATGATGATAAGAAACAGAGAGTGTACGGTAGTAGTTGAGTTCTTTTATCGTGTTGCTGGGCGAAACTAATGGAGTAGAAAATGAGAAATTAATGTCGGAGAATAAATAATTAGTCAAATTGTTTACATTGGAGTAACTAATTACATATTCAATTTATTTTATTTTAATTCATTGAGCATTTTTTTTTTCATTGGGAAACGATTAGCTAGTTTCAGCAGTGGAACATGATTTTTTCACCTGTTAATTAACTTAATTTCTTTATTCTTTAATTGGTTCACCATAAGCTTTCTACCTTCTTCACATTTCTCAACCAAAATATGTCACGGATTTCTTTTAATGATTTATAATAATATTTAGAAATTATTTATTAAAAAAATACAATTCGAAAGTTTACTTGTAAAAATATTTTTTGTTGATATTATGATAATAATTTACATGGCGAAAAAAAATCAGCAAGTTCTACTCGCCATCGTTTTCGTGTAATTATTGATTGATTACTCAATCAGATCCTTAAAAAAAAAGTAAATACAAAATAGTAAAATATATATATATATATATATGATATACATTGCCGTACAAAACAATTTTAAGTTAAAAATACCTATAAGTTTGACATTTTCTTTTCGAGAAAAAGAGAGCATGAATTAATGAATATTGAACATTCAAACAGTAAACAACAACTACAAAAATTGTTATTTTCACAAAAACTTTCTTAATCATAAAATGAACTCTTGTAAAAGTGTCAATTTTTCTTGTAAAAATGTTATTCCCACCATCTAAATTTAATTATCATAATTTGGCCACTTTTAAAATTAAAATATTTTAATATTTATTAGATAAAGACACATAATCATTATTTTAAGAAAAAATATTGAATTAATATACCATCGAAATCAACTTTTAGAATTTCTAAATAAAAAAATATAATTGTTAAGTTTCTGAGGTTTAAAACTAACTAATTTTATTTTAAAAAATTAAATTAAGATAAATAAATTTGGACGATATTAACTATTTCAGAAAAAAGAAACAAGACTTTTTTGCCCTATTCCCTTGAAAACCAGCGTAGTCCATTTGATATTGCAGTGTAATACAATATGAGCATTGAATAATGAATAGTTCTGCAATTTTCCATATTATGTTCGAATATAACAGTAACCCTAAAAACAATTTAATTATAATTACTTGAATTTTCTAC
Organism: Centella asiatica; assembly: GCA_014636745.2. Lineage (NCBI taxonomy): Eukaryota > Viridiplantae > Streptophyta > Magnoliopsida > Apiales > Apiaceae > Centella > Centella asiatica. Next base: position 2,361,907 of record CM025781.1, on the reverse strand, counting down.
GAAATGAATGTTATCAACCTCATAAACATTTCCAAGAAATAAATTGACATTCGTTAATTTATACTTTCTAAAGGTTGATTTTATAATTTCAATTTAAAACTTTATTAACATGATAGAAACTAATAAAAAAATTAATAATTTTTTCAAAACAAACGGAGAATTATTTAATTTCATTATCCTTCCTAATAATATTTTGAATTTTGGATCAAAGCTAACATTTGTATGTTTCATTATTTTTTGAACTGGAAGGGGGTAATAGTAGAGTCCTAATGTCCTATAGTGTCATTTATGGAGTTTCTGTACCGTGTGCAGAGAAATTAATACCACCAACGGACCTTACCAGCAGGTAGTTAATTGGTACATTTAATCAAAATTTGATATGGATACAACCAAAACCAACTAACTGTAAGAACTTATATGTATTATAAGTTAAATAACAAAAAATCAAAAATCAAAAATCGATCGGAATCCGGCTTATAAACAATTTATTACTTCCTTGTTTCCAGTGAAAACCCAATTTTTTATTTTTATTTTTATTTTTATATGCATCTACCTATGAATTCTTTTGTCACTGATAACTGATTCACTAGTAATAACAAATGTATTTCGGCTACGCAAAAAGAGATCAAAATGACAAATCTCTCCTTCCCAAGATCCTGCTTTTGCAGCCTTGACCTTATCTACCCAAAAAAAGAAAGGAAAAAAATCTCGAAAATGATCATATGTGACAGTTCTTGAAATTAAATATTCTTGCATGTAAGGCAAGCAGAAGGGAGAGATCATTTATAAAGTACACCACTCTGATTAATAGAATATTTTTTTTTTCAATTTTAAATTAAAGTGCGGTACCAGCTTCCTAATCTGGTAGGTTGATTCAAACGGCAAAGCTTTGTTTCTTTTTAGAGTTAGTTGTGATAAGTACTTTAACATAAAAGGATAAGATTATTAGTTTAATGACAAAGCATAGGAATCTTAATGATTTAAGATAAGTAGAGAGAGTTTAGAGGGAATAAAAACATTATACTTTTGACAAAAGGTGGCTACTGGCTCTTATTTCGAACTTTCTTACTTACTACCTCCGTTAAAAAATAATTATTGTCATATATTATTTTTAAGTGATATTTAATACGGGAATTCCATTATACATGCTCCAACATATATAAAAGAATTACTGTACTTATTTCTAATTATAGAATAAATAATTGAACCACTAATAAAAGGTTATAAAATAAATAAATAATAAAAGGTTATAAAATAAATAAATAATAAAAGGTTATAAAATAAATAAATAATAAAAGGTTTAGACCCATTAAGCTCCTACTGTCTGGATTCACCTTTTACACTGCTCACTAAATAATTAAACTCATTAACCTTGTGAACATAACAGTCACAACTATTAATTGGAATCTGGTAAATACATTAGGTGCTGTTAAAATTCATGCATGGAATACCAAGAGGCAGACAGCACTCGTGACTCACCGAACTCACCAAGACTCAACAAATTGACTCAATGAGTCAACAACTAACCGGGTATACACAAAATATGATTTTTTTTTAATAATTATACTATATATTGATTGATTGATTGCAAATGCAGCATAGTTTAATTTTACGATTTTAAGTTCATTAGTCCATTTCAATCAACCATATTTATTTATTTATTCTATTTTTTTGTTCTTAACTTGTTAACCTATTCTTTTAACCATTTTTTTTATTTTATCTTTCGTTGTCCATTTTATTCATTTTTTATGTCGTACCAAGTTTAGCAACTAAACTGAACACAAAATAGGTATCACGTGGAATCCACTTGAAGGCAACTTTAGTCGGTCCAATTACACCGGACCAAGATGTAGCCATGAAGGCTCCTCCGTCCAACCATTTTCGATACATTAATGGCTTATTGGGTTCCACGACATGACATGACATGAAATTGTTATAAATTTTAAATTATTTATGTGTAAAATTAATTTGTTATTGGATTATTTTTATAAAATTGTGTACAACAATTTATTGATTTCATTACAATCAAATTTTATATATGATCCACAATTTCAACTATACGATATTGTTTGATCTAATCAAACAAATTAGATTGCTCACTTGTTATGCATACCTCCTCGGCTCCTTGTTTAATGAGAATCAATAATATTAGATTGCTAACTTGTTAATTCTTATTGTCAATTGTGGTCCATGCGAACTTGGCAAAATGCAGTACGAACAAAAACACAAATTGAGGTGCAGTGGTCCATGCAACATATTATTGCACTACTACTAAGCTACTAATGTTAATGGTGGATTATCACAATTTTTTTTTAAAATAAGAAACTGATGAACGTTTCAAATAACAACTTCTCTTCATTCCTTTTTTTTTCTCCTAAGTTTTAGTTTATTTCTTTGCCATATAGAGGATAAATTATTAGTGTATAAATCTATTATGTTTCGGTTTAAAATTTATAAATTTTAGAATTTTGTAAAATAAATTATACTATTAAATTTAAAATTTTTAAAATTAACTGAAACAAATAAAACCGGAGGATAATATTATTATTTTTCTTTTGAGATTTAGGAGCTGAAGGGTTGGGCTTTGTAACATCAAAAATAGCAATTCGGAAACATCTATCGGCGCTTACTAGTTAAATTCATAGACTTGGTGCACAAGCTCATTTTGTGTTCGTAAGTTTATACTTTGGAAAGTCCTGTTTCGTTCTAATCCGAACTATGGCCCATCATAGTTTAAGGGGAAAAGAACTAATGAAGGAATTCAATAAAATTAATCCCTCTTTGAAAAATGCATAAGCATCCTCTCTTTTTTCTCTCTAAAAGCGAAGATATATTTTTTACGATAAACTATAAATTATGATAATAATTTGTCAATAATCTTTATTTTATGATAAATAATATAATGAAAAATATTAAAATTGAAGCTGGACTGAAACTGCTTCTAATAAGAAAGTTGAGATTAAATGTGATGGATTAAATTACAAAAAATTACCGGTCGGTATCCTTATTGAAAAAGTATTACCATGCAGTTTGAGTATGCTTGAATTCTTTCTGTACAGTTTATATTACCATGTTAATGTACGTTGTAATTTTGTTAAATAGATAATAACATTGCACGTAGTAATATGATAACACAAACTTAATGTGAAGGATTGAAAAATAGTTGTATTGAATGAGCATATTTTTCATCATGCAGTACCGACCGAAAAAAAACCCATTAAATTATAACGAACTTCAATTGAGCCTTGTATATTAAGATTTGAAAAGCTGTAAAAATATTCAATTTTAAAGTTAAATATTTTAATTATAATTACTCGCTCAATTCATTAATTTTACTTCATATATTTCACAAACGGAGTCACGGAGTCTATTTTTGTGAAATAGATGGAGTAATGTTTTAGTAATTAGTAGAATAATAAGATTACACGGAAGAAGAATCATACGAAGTATTTCAAATTCAAAATCTACCGAAAAAATAATGTCCCAAAATTGTTAGGTGAAGACAATATTCTAAAAACAATTAGATAGACTTGGGTAATAAAAGAGTGTCGAATAATTAATGGAAAGATTAACACTTTTTTGGGACAAGGTTTTATTTAGAGTGATATTTAAAGTTTTAAAACATCAAAAAAAATTGAGACAATATTTAATAATGAGATAAAGATAAAAAATAAATATTTGAAACACTTTAAAGAAATAATCAAGCTAAGTGGGCCTAGTAAGTCGTTTTTGGAGAATGGCTTATCAAATTATTTTGGTCACTTTTTGTACAGCAAATGAGAGACTGATGTCTTTGTAAATCTTATTGTCAGCGATTATGTTTTTAAATTATATCATTCAAGTGCTATTAAAATTTGATTGTTAGTAATTTTAGCTATTTTTTAATAATTTTAACATACTTATTGATAATAATAATAAATAATATATTAATATTTGCATATCATTGACAATATTAACAACTACTATATTAATATTACTAAATAATATGTTAATGTTACTAATTGTTCTATTAAAATTACTAAATAATCCATTAATATTATTAAATATTTATTCGCACTGCAATAGAAAATTTTAAAAAGCATATCACTCAAAATATTATTTTGATATCAAAATGGACCTGACCTATCATTCTCCCTAATTTGTTCGACACTAAAGAAATTAAGTACTATAAGACAAATAATCCATCTTCTTTTTCATTTTCCACAAGGCTATTATCGTTACTCCATGATAATAACGTTATATTTATTTAGAACTTGACCAATTCTGCAGCAGAGGCGTGACGTTTGGGGCTGTGGAGTGCTTTTCTTTCCACACGTTTTATAAAATTAAATTACAAATGAAATTATAATATATATATTTTTAACTTAAAAACGAGATGAGTAATATTTTAATATTACTTTGAATTAAGTTGTGAAATCTTAAATTTTAAATTATTGATATATCAAAATTCTAAAATTATAATGTATGATTTTATTTTGTTTAAATGTTTGAGTATTTTGAAGTATGAAATATTGTGGAATCATAATAAATTTAATTTAAATCACATTTGAATCTTCATTATTATGCACATATGTGAGATTTTATTTTATTTTATTCTATTCTATTCTATTTTTTGAAACTGTGATTCTTTTTCTGGGATAAAAGAAGAACTTATACTAGAAATGGAGGATTACTTGTCATTCTTTGGTAGCGTGATTGAGTACGCCTTAAAAAATTGATGATTGAATATACGAAAATGACTTCACCCACCGGCCTTGAGGCCTATGACCGTCCATTTTTAGCTAAAAGCCGGCTATTTCGTATGGTTACTAGAGCCTGGACTATTACGTTGCAGGCAACTGGAGTTTTAATTATTTTATACGTAAACACGCGTGCATATATATATATATATAGACACACACACACACTAGTGTCGTAGGCACACACATAAATTTTTTATTTTAATTTATAATATTACGAATTTATTAATAATTAATAATAAGTTAATTTTTTAAAATTGAAAGTTTAGGAAATAATAAATACAAATATAAACGTAATGTAATTGATCATGTGAGTAGAGAAAAGTATGGAGACACAGAAAATATAAAATATTATAAAAAAATAGAAATCATTGGAAAGAAAAATAATTAATTAAAATATGAATAAAATAAAATTATATTTGAATTAATAATTAACCTAATTCATGCATCCTAAGCGAGATAAAACAGGCATTTTGATAACTCATTGTTAAAAGAATCATGGAGTAGTGCAGAGGGAACGTAAGACATTTTTTTTTCTCAATATTTGTACGTGTAACACAAATTTACAGTCAGTTTTTCTCCAACATCTTAATATAGAGATAATTATTATCAGTTTACTATGAAATTCAAAATTTTTTAAAATTTTATTCTTTACAAGTATATTTTTTACAAGTATATTTTTGTAGAATTAATAATTTATAAATAATAACTTACAAGTATATTGAAAACATAATATAAAATAGTAATTTAGAAATAATAATTTATATAAAAAAAATTCATTTATGTAAAATTATATTAAAATACGAGAATTTTAAGAAATTTTAAATTTTATACTCAACCGAACCACATATATATATATATGTATGTATGTATGTATGTATATATGATCCATCGATTTGGCTTATAGAAAAAAGTATTGTTTTATGCAATATAATCTTAATGATCCAAGTCAAAAAGCACAGTGAGTGATTGACACAAACATCGAGAATATTTACGTCAATCATAAATTGCTATGGACGTAAATTTTAACTTTTAAATGTCCACCGCAATTTAAATCCGACGTGAAAAAAGTTTATTAACAATCAATTGAAATTGTGATAATCATATCATCTTTTTTTTTATAAATTAAAGTATTAAAGTAATAATTTGTGAATGTCCCATCCGTTGAGTGTTAACGATAAACTTCTAGGTAATCACGTGATATCCTGGTGAATATTGCGGTATACACGTTTATCAGGAATGAGCACCGTAGAATAATACGAGCACATTTACTGCATATGTTCGCATAGTATGATATCCTCATATCCTTTTATTTTTATTCCATTTGAGTGCTTTTGGACAAAACACATTTACTACTACTACGCAATAGCATTTCATGATTTGATAGAGCAAAAATATCACCACCAGATTTATTCATTCGTCCGAATATTACTTGCCTGCACAAATTTGCGATCAACTCTTTATTATTATTCTCTTGTTACACAAAAAAAGAGTTGTGTTTTGTTTTGTTTGTATTACACCGTAAAATTTGTAAAATTCAAATTATGGCGAGAGTTTAATAAAATATTTTATATGATAAATAATTTGTTTCGCAATAGTTTTTTGAAATATAATTTTTTTCTAATGGAGAGAGTGTGAGTTTGATTACGATTATCTGTCTATAATATAAAAAAAAAATTAAGACTCTTAAACAATAATATAATGGTCGTTGCACTGATACAAGAATTTTGATATATTAATAGGTAGATACAATTATCTTTGTATTATTATAAACATTAAAAGAAAGAGTACATGATGTAATGTGGAGGTTTAGGTAAAATAAGAATCTTGCTGGCTTTCCATTCGGCACCATTGATAGTGTAGTGGTAATATATAGTATCACGTTACATGTGTGACAACTCCATTTAAAGAAGTTCCAATTTTTCCATAAATATAATCGGTCGTTTCTAATACTCTCATGTCCATTACCTATATGGAACCGTGACCATCACCGCATTCATTTCATTTTATATACTCCATCCACTTGGTTCTAGAAAAAAATAAATATTTTTAATAAGATTTATCTATAAAAAAAAGGCCTTATATTTCAAATATTTAGAAGTAAGTACAGTTGCTCAACTAATCTCATTTTGGCTCCTCGCATGCCATACTTACACGTGCATGAAAAGCCACCTCAACCAATTTATTCATTGTCAAATTCCACAATTAATTTTAAGCCACTTCAAAACGGTAACTCATCAATTTTTTAGTAAATAACAATAATAATAAAAATAAAGTTGGTGATAGACTTGTTTAACAACTCGAGTAAAATTTTAAACGAGTCGAGTCGGACAAACGAACTGCTTACGACTCTAACTCTTCGAGTTCAAAAAAAATAGTCCTTTTATTGTGAATCGAATTCGTCTTGCATTATTAAACGAAAACTATGTCAAAAATTCTTAAATATGTATTATGTGATCGTAAAATTTAGAATTTGTTATGGACCTACATCAAAATTAAACATACAAATATCTTTATTATTATGTATATTATAAATTTATTTATTATTAAATTGATAAATATATATAAATATAAAAGTTTATATTAAAGAGTACTATTCATGTATATCACCATCTTCACATTAAATTTATTAAAAATAAAATATTTTACTTCAATTTTGAAATAAATTTTTTATAAAACTATTTTAAGTGAAACAAAATGTATTTCTATTTTTCAAATTGAAGTAATATCGAATTCAATTTCGTTAGATCTCTCCATTTCAAATACCATCTCAAATCGAATTTTAATCTTTATTCTAAAGAAATTACGAAATATTTTGTTAAATTTTTATATATTTAAATGAGGGACTAACAATAGTGAGTATAATCAAACCCCACCACAAATCCCAAGGGTCAAAACTCAAGAAAGACTTGGAAGTAAACCACCACAATCTCTAACCGACAAACTACTTTGCTAAACTTCAATCTAATTTCTCGCGTATCATAAAGATCGTCCCTCTTTTACCAAATTAATTGTCAACATAAATTGGCTAAGTTGGGCTGATACATTTCCACGAATCTCGAGGTCTCCCACTAGAGAGAGAGAGTGTCCACCGAGAGTCCACTGTCGGCAGTAAAAATCTATTACCACCGTTATACACTCTTCGTTTCAAAATATATAAGTTTTAATTTTTTAAATTTATTTTTAAATGAATCTTAATATACGTTAAATATTTTATCTTTTAAAAATAAAAATTATATAAAATATGTAACGTATTTTAAATTTATCTAAAATTTAGTAAGAAAAAAGACAAATTTCATCTATTTTAAAATGTAGACACTATTTAATGTTATTAAATCGAATAGATAAATTTAAAATACGTTACATATTTTATATAATTTTTATTTTTTAAAAATAAAAATTATATAAAATATGTAACGTATTTTAAATTTATCTAAAATTTAGTAAGAAAAAAAGGCAAATTTCATGTATTTTAGAATGTAGACACTATTTAATGTTATTAAAATCGAATAGGATCGGATCGGTCGGTTCGATCGATTTAATTGTAAACCGGTTATGAATTCGGCTTAGGAGAAAATAAAAAAAAATCAGTTAGAATATAGTTTTTTTTTGTTTTTGTTAAGTGATTTTTTTCCTTTTTGTTCTTTAAAATTATATTTTTTGTCTTTTTATGAACCGATAAATTAGTTTAATAAATGTTTAAAATATTTGATAAAATTATTTTGATTATTAAAAATTTAAAACTTATTTTTAGTAAATTTATAAAAATATTTATAATTTATATAATATTTTCTTAAAAGATAATAGTTTAATTAAACTATTGATTGAACCAATTCAACCATAAATTAATAATTTTAACGATTCAATATTCAAGTTACAATATCATTAGTATTATTTATTTTGCCAAACTCCATTACTTCGGCCTTTACTTTCCACCCTTTACTTAAAAATGACAAAAACATGCACAGTTTGATTGTATCTATGGATACCCAGAAATTGTTTTTCCTCAAATCCCACTTCAATTTGCCCAAATGTAAAGCTTTTTGAGTGAAACCATGTTTCAGTTCTGTAATTCTTTCTGGGTTGTGCTCTGCGCCTTGATTTTCGATCTTTTTGAGTTCATAATCAGGCACATAACCAGGTATGGTTTATTTTTATCAAAGTTTATCACTTTTATATGCTTTGAATAACTACATACAATTTTTTTTTATAAAGTAATGGGTTTCTTTTATTTTTTGCAGATTAAGAGATATTGATAATTTTTACAGAAGGAATTTAGATTCTGGGGATGTTTGTAATCAATCAGAAAATGAAAAATCAGCCATGGTTTCTGAGTCTGATCGGTTTACTGAAAAAGAACATTCTGATTTCAATTTTGCTTTCAAGTTTCAGATTGGAGATAATATGAATAAAAAATTTGCAGAAACTGAGAGCTCTGTTAGCTCTGTTTCTAAGTATCAGTTCATGTCAGGTAAAGATGTAAGTGGGTTCATTCAGGAGCCAAAGGCAATGAGCTTCACTGTTCAAGAATCTTTTGGGGGTTTCACTGACAAAGATTTGAACTTTTGTAGTGATAAAGAACAAGATTATGGGGATGTTAAAAATGTAAGTGGTTTCATTGAAGAGCCCGAGACAATGAGCTTCACTCTTGAAGAGGGTTTAGAGGGTTTCATTGATAAAGATTTAAGCTTTGATAGTGAAATAGGAAAAGATTTTGAGGGTCCAAAAAATGGAGGCTCTGATCGGTTTATTGATTTCAAAATTTCTGATTTAAAAGATGGACAGAATCTTGTTTCAGAAGCAGAGTTTGTTTATGAAGATCAAACTGTGGACTGTCCTAAGATTTCTTGCAGTAAAGAGGATCTGAAAGGACAAGAGGAGTTGAGTTCTGAAGAACATGAAATTTCTCAGCCTATTGATGGAATCAAGGGGTTTAATTTGGAGAAAGAGGGAAGTTTAAATGAGATTATTAGCACGACTGATTCAAGCTTTTCAGATGAAGAATTAGGTTTTAATAAATATAAATCAGAAGATACTGATGGTGAGTACATAGAATTGGAACCCCGTTTGCATCAGTTAGTTGCTGAGTCAATTTCAGAAAGTCCAGTCGAGGATTTACATGAACCTGATTGTGATCAAAACCATTTTAATCATTTAGTTGATGAGTCCATTAAAGAAAGTCCAGCTGAGGATTTGCATGAACATCGGGGTGATCATAATGAGGAAGTCGAATTATTGGATGGTGTCGAAAATTCCGAAGAGCAATTGGCAGAGAAAAAGATATGGGATTGGGAATCTAATGAGGAAGATGAAGTGGATGTCCTGATGGAGCATAGGGACTTAATAGAGCAGATGAAAATGGAGATGAAAAATTCATCAAGAACTGGAGGACTCCCAACAATTTTAGAAGAATCTGAAACACCAAAGATTGCAGAAGATCTGAAGCCACTACAAATTGATGAAAAGTTTGAACATCGCGATCGAATGGAAGAGATTAACAAGTTCTACAAGAGCTACTTGGACAAAATGAAGAAAATGGATATCTTGAATTACCAGACCCTCCATGCAATTAGTAAGTTTCATTTTCACCTTCATTTTTATCTGATGATCAAATCTATTGTTTCAGATATGAGTGATTGAATTTGTCAAACAATTCAATGTTAAATTAGGTACAAAATTATAAATTATTTTGTGTTAGTGAAACAATGTTCATTTTGTTAAAGTTGAATGAATGATAAACACCATTGGGAAGTATTCATATCTAAAAATACTGTGGAAGATTTTTCTGTTTTGGTACATTGGTCCAAGATAGATCTTCATAAGACAGAAGCACCTTGCATGGTGGGTCTGCATCATCTTTACACCACTAGTGCCCCACTATGATGTTGAAGTAAAGCTACCTACAATTATTCTTAGTTCTTTAAATATATTTATTATGTCCTACTTACATAAAGTTATTGAAAATATTCTAAAATGTTATTAATCAACCAAACTCCTTCCCCAGTCTACACATAACTCTACCAATATATCAAATCAATAGTGTTTAGCATCCCACTTCTCTTATATTCTGGTCCACACTGCCTGCTCTGCCTGTCTCCACTGAATTAGAAACAGGATTAAAGCTTAGCAAAACCAAATTAATATTAACAAATATAAATTGTTTCTTTTTTCCCCTTTGAGACTAAATTTTCTATTTTGAACTGGTAAATGCTGTAGGTTTTCTTCAGATGAAAGAGCCTGTGAAAGTGATATCAAGCCAAAAGTCTGCAGTTTCAGCGATAAAATCACGTTTTTTGCCAAATTTCAATCTGGGAAAGCTACGAAAAATCTATGCAGATCAAACATTAAAGTCAATAAGTGAGTTGCATAGAGATTTGGAACGTGTGTACATTGGACAAGTTTGCCTTTCATGGGAAATCCTTCACTGGCTGTATCAAAAATCAAAAGAGTTGAAGGAATATAATCCTCAAGATTCTCATTCTTATAACCAAGTAGCAGGGGAATTTCAACAATTTCAAGTGCTTACACAAAGATTTATCGAGGATGAACCGTTTCAAGGACCTAGAATCCAGAACTATGTCAAGAAACGGCATCTCATTCTTAGCCTCATTCAAGTTCCTACCATTAAAGGTAAACTTACTTGCTGTAGAAATTAAGAAACCGTCTAAAATTAATCAGATTAATCAAACATTATTATTGTGGTGAATTAGTTAATTTTTTGATTTTGATGGCACAGATGATTGTTTCAAGGATAAGACTAGAGGAGAAGACGAAGAAGGTGCAATTTCCATTGCAATGCTAGCGGAAATCATAGTGGAATCAATGCGCGTTTTCTGGGAATTTCTTCGAGCCGATAAAGATGAAAGCTTGAAGGGAATTCATGGCACCAAACTTAGTAAACAACATGCTGCAGATATGGAGCTTTTTATGGATATAAAGTCCAGCCTTCAGAAGGTTCATTTGCTTCTCCCTTAATTCTTTGCAGAATATCTTAAAGTTGTTTCCTTAATTCTTTATACAGAACCTTAAAGTTGTTTCATTTCATAACAAAATTCAAACTACTGGGAATTCTTTACTTTGTAAGATACTGAGTTTCTTTTCTTTTCTTCTTTTTGAATGGTATCCAGAAGGAGAAAAGGCTGAAGGAGATATTGAGAAGTGGGAATTGCATAGTGAAGAAATTTCAAAAACATCAAGGAGGGAGAGTGAAGCATGAAATACTCATATCTCAAGTGGAAATGAGATTAGTTTCAAGAGTACTGAATATGCCAAGATTGACAAGAGAGCAACTCCAATGGTGTCAAACAAAGCTAAACAATATTAACTTTGTCAACAGAAGGATTTCTGTAGAACCCTCTTTTTTACTTTACCCATGTTGATCTTTAGTTGCTGCCATATAATACCCTTTTTCACTTTCGGATAGATTATAGACATACATCTTAGAATTAGAAAAGAAACCCCATATACCAAAACTTTGCTTCTTCTATCGTAATTATGCATATTATGTATGTAATATTGAAGGAAGCTTCTTTGGCTGGAGGTTTTTATGTTTTAACCCAGAAGATGGTTTATGATTCATACTTCCTTTTTCCTAAATATGATACGTGTATGTTGCGGCCCATAAGAAAAATAAAGACGGTCACTTTTTTTGAAATTTCTTGATCATCTTATAAGAACTTGTTGCTTCACTTGAGTAAATATGGGGGTAAGTTGACCTATTATAATCATATAATATAATTTTCTAAGCATTGATTGATAGTGATTACTGCTTAGGAAATCTTTACCAAGATAGGGAAAAGATTTAGGCGAAATTTAATTTTCTTTTTATATACTTTTAAAATTACCGAAATGTTTTTTCATTGGTATGTTTGATAATTTTTCTAATTCATGACTTAATGATTATTTTTTTCTCTTGCAAAGGAGAACGGATACTTATTATTCAAATTTTATAAGTTCAAAGTAAATCATTTACGTTATACTTAAAATTTACTTAAAATTTAATAAATTATACTCGGTGCTTGAAAACTTCATTACGTACATAATTGAACTCATTTACACCCTAGTCATTCATGCCTAAAAAATAGTTTTGTTTGATTTCAAAATTCTCATGTTTTCTTTTACCAACAAACAATTGCCATGTTTTTCAGTTTTTTTTCCCTTAATAGAAAAAAATTTCACAATCCAAAAGAGGCATAAATTTATTGTTAAAATTTTTACACAAATTTAAAAGACATACGTTAATTTCTTATTGAGCTATGCGTACGTTGACAAAAGGCATGCCGAATATAATTTAAAAAATTGGTAAACAATATCTGAAAGCTACATCTTTAAAAAAAAAATTCTAAATAAAATAAAATGAAAATAAAAGGTACATGAACGAAGAAAAATTAGAAGATATTTCGCCCTAAACATATTAACCAATAAATGGATGCCACGTTTACAAAAAGGAATCCACGCTCCGAATCTGAATCCCAACCCGAACTATAGCGGAATATGTATCCGTACCCAAAAGCAATGGAGAATTACCCGTGGGCCAAATTCAGATTCAACTTAAACCGTACGATCTAGGGCAACTAAATTTCTTCGGAAGCAAGTGCATATATATCAGCTTCTCTCCCGCATACAAAACGCTTCTTCTGCTTTTACAGCCCCCAACCAAAACGAAGAAGAAGAAGAAGAGAGAAGATGGTGCAGCGACTCACTTATCGGAAGCGTCACAGCTACGCCACCAAGTCCAATCAGCATCGGGTCGTAAAAACTCCCGGTAATTTCTTCCTTCATCTATATGTAGTATGTGTGTTTCTGTGCGTGTGCGCTTTTTCCTTGTAGTTTTAGATTCAGAGGCTGTTGATCTTTATCTTGTATTTACTTGTGTATTCGAACTGAGCTTATAGGAGTATGGATTTGTGGTGCTGATTGATGTAGTTGTAATCTATGTACTGTTTGTGGAAATGTTAATGAATAGGTGGGAAGCTAGTGTATCAAACTACTAAGAAGAGGGCAAATGGACCTAAGTGTCCTGTTACTGGAAAGAGAATCCAAGGGGTATGCAATTTCTTGTAATTCCTTTTTCCCTTGATTAAAATTAAAATTTTGTAATCGATTATGTGTGTTGCATTGTCGGCTTGTCAACTAATTTTCACAATCAAGAACTTGTAGATGGTTACCTGTAATCGATGTTTAATTTTAGATAATGACTTTTAATAAATTTTTTAGTAACCAAAAAAAAAAAAAGTTTCTTTTTTTGCTCCAAGCCTCCATTTCAGGGCCTTTAGTATTTACATTGTCCACATCTGTTGTTCTCTTGAACATGAATAGGTAGTGTACATATATCTGATAAAAGTGGGTAACAGTTTGTGAAATTTTATGAGGTGAGGATTATTATTTGTGCACGATGTCCCATCATTTCTTTCAGTAATAGTAGTGCGCTCTTTCCTTGTGAGAACCGCTCACTGTTTTAAGTATAAATTATATGTTCTATCCCTCGGTCTGCTCAAGTATCTCTTGTTTTGTAAGTGTTTTTAACAGTACCTTTTGAAATTACGTAGCCATCAACGCAAGTTGTTTAAGAACCTGATATGAATAAGTTATGTGATAGACTGATGGTGGAAGAGACTCAATTCATTGGACAAATTACGTTGCGGTGATGTTCAAAATCTATTCCATTCGAGCTAAAAATGAAGGTTCAGAAATTAAGAACCTTCAAGAAAAAAAGTACTTCGTAAATTATAACATTATGTTTTATTATTGTTGAGTGAATGGTTTGGATTATGTCATTACAATGCTCCACCCTACCCCTCTGGAAGGTGATGTAGAAATCTGGCTAAGCTTCTTAAATACCAACTGAGCTCTTACCTATCCTTGGCAATTATCAAAATTCAGTAGCTTTTTAAGCTTATTGATCATATGGATATATTGGTGCCTGGCGTTTCCCCCCTTTCGCTGATACATCATACACAAATAGATTAAAATTTTGCCCTTTTGCAGATTTGCCTCCATATCTTGTAGTCGAGATCTTAAATTGATTATCTTTTTATGAGATATTAAAGCTTTCCGAATCTCAAATAATGTTTACATCATACTTGATGAATGATTAATAATATTGCATCTGCAGATTCCTCACTTGAGACCTACTGAATACAAGAGATCAAGACTATCTAGAAATAGACGCACTGTTAACCGTGCTTATGGTGGAGTATTGTCTGGAAGTGCCGTAAGGGAAAGGTATGCGAATGTTCTTCAAATGTCTTGAGTAGTTATATATTAAAGCTGTGACCTTTATTAGGTTTGCTTAGCATGGATTAAGCAGCTTAAGGATTTCTCTGTTGATTTTGTAGAATCATAAGAGCTTTTCTGGTGGAAGAGCAAAAGATCGTGAAGAAGGTGTTGAAAATCCAGAAGACCAAGGAGAAGTTATCAGCTAAAAGTTGATCTGAACCAGATATCAGAGTACTTATGGATACAGCTTTGAACAATCAATTGTTATTTGCCGACTTTCAGTAGTTTTCTCACTTTGTTGAAATTTCGTTGTGCACATTTTTGTTCTACCAATGTTTGCTGGGTTATATTATGAACTTAAGTTCAGATTGTTTTACTTGTAATATCCATCTTGATATTAGATCTAATCTACTTCCTTTCTGTTTCTACTTTATATTAGACTTGAACTTGATATATCATCTCAATTGTTCTTGAAGTTGGGTTTATATTTGTGTGAATTCAGATTAATGAATTGGAAATGCCATTCTCCCTGAAATAATTATATTTGATCACCTGTATAATTCAGAGAGCTTTAAGATAAAATTTCAAACCTGGTAGCTTGGAGGTAAAAAGCACATAAAGAGGTTTCTTTATAATGTTCTTCGTTTGTCTAGGTCGATATCCGAGTTATTTCAATCGACTTATTTTAGACCGTGTTTGGTCGATCCTTACGGGGTGTTCCCAACTGACTGTGACATCTGACGAGGTTTTCTTTATTAACGCTTTGGCTTAAGCATAGCTACTATGATGCTCAACTACTCTCCAATGTTGTTTTATTTTACACAATATTTTGTACTTCGTACTTCATTTGAAAAATAGACCGAAAGCCACAGACACTGGACTAAGCTCCCCTCCATGTCCTCTATTCAATTAAAGTTGCAAGTAAAAAGAGTAGAGCATGATCCACAGGTAACGGGGTTATTTCGCTTTTACTATTACTTTTTCTTTTTTCGGTTTTGGTGGAATTCTTCACTTACAGGTCATGGAAATATTATTAACAAACGAGATTTATATCAACATTCTTTAAAGTTATGATATGTGATATGAACTCTATTGTAGCATACAACTTGGTAACAACCAGTCATGAGAATACACAAATCACACTATGCTTGTGAGTTTTGAATTCAACGGAAAAAATTTTCAATTTTTTATTTTCTCCGATGGTCCAACTGGATTAATGATACTTCCCACAAGGAAAACTAAAAATTTTATAACATTTTTCACATAAATATGCATTCCACTGGCTATTCATTAAGGAGTTAAACTATTACGACCATGAGTGACCATTATATGTAGAACAACTATTTTCACCTTTTCAGCTGAATCATAGAGGCTTGCCTCGTTCAGAACTGCAGCTGGCCCAAATTGCTCTCAATAGCCCAAATGAAATGTCCAACTCACTCAAGCACACCACAGTGTCAATGAATTTTGGAGACTTGGAGTTCGAAATAAATGCAAATTTCTGTCAAAGATGCCAACTCCATTTCGATAATAGAGATATATATTTTAATTTTTTTTATTTCAAGATTATTAATACATTTCTATTTCTTATTTATTTATTACACATATACCATATTATAAAATATACAATATAGCATACTGTTATAACCAACAACACTTTCGATTCTGCACCAAATACTAGCCCACAACCTGTATAGTACTCGAAGTCTCGAATAATGCTCATTTGGTCAAAATGTAGTATAGTCAAAATAGCCATTTAGTTTTATGGAATCAAAAAAAAATTCGTTTCTAAATCTCCTTCCTTAATATCCATAAAATTTTAAAGATTGATTTAACTTCTTAATACGAAATTAATAGTCATTTGAATTCGGAAAAATTAAACCTACATAAATATTTGTACAACGCTATGTTAGCAATCATCAATTTCCTAGCTAACATTAACTAGCTTGAAACAAACAAAACTTCCAAGAAATTAAACAAACGAACGAACAATTAATGGCTGATTCATCATCGATCAAGTAATACACTTGTTTGTAGAAGAATGATAGCTAGCAGACATCTGATCACTTGGAGAAGATGAAGAATCACACAGCAAACTAGACTTCCATGCCTCTGCCACACTCAATGGCAGAGTATAAGGGTACCCAAGTGATGACCTGAGATTTATTCCCCATTGATCATCGAAAAACGCGAGATTTGAGCAATTTTCCTTCATCAAGGCTACATTTTCTCCTCCCTGCACAACATTTTCTTCAACTTGTAATGGTAAACTGATCGAAAATCCGTCGTTAATGTATTGATCTTGAATCCCTCTATACTCTAAACACTCTGAGGCCTTGTGATCCAAATCTCCGAATATCGAGGAGGACATGTTGAAAAGAAAAGATGAACTAGTGTCAATATTGTTGCATTTAGTTGTAACTAATTCTGGGGACAAAAATGTGTAGCCTGGTACTGAAGCCAATTGGTTGTAGGGTTTGTATGGAGGAAGATCAAAGTTAGGAGTTAGAGTACTAGTGATTGATGAGTTTTGCAAACTGTTGTTAATTAGTGAAGTTGGTCTTGTTGTATCACAAGTGAAGTGAGTGTATGTAGTGGTACTATTTTCATGAAACTCTGGGGGGGTCAACATATTATAAGCTGTAGCAGTTGTGTTTTCAGGCAAAACTGAAGGTACCCAAGATTGAGAAAGAGCTCTTTGAGCAACAGAGCTGACTTTCTTGAAAATTCTGCATATTGCCCATGACTCCTGCAAAATCCAACTTAACATATTTTAGTACATTATATAATGCATAACTTATCATTAACTAGATCTACTGAAACTGCTGCGATCCCGTTTGTTTCGACATAAATTTTTGGAATTCTAAATTTTGATGACGTAAATGACATTATCAGAATTTATAATTTTTAAAATTTGAGCCGAAACAAACGTTACGTGTTTTGCTGAAAATTTATGTAGTTAGTTCAGAAAAGCTTTACGTACATTGGCAGCTGGAAGAGAGTTTTTGTCGAAGAATCGCTTGGGAGGAACCGAGTCGGTGAGTGAAGGAAGGCGAAACTCGTGCATCATCCAGTCAGTTTTGATACCTTTAGCAGCTCTACCTTTATAAAACACTAGAGATTTCTTTAGCCCTATACATTTTGAACCACCTTCTGAGGCGTAGATAGGGCGGTCTGTTCCGGTGGCTTTCCAAAAACCAGCTCCGGTCACTCGGTTAGGCCGTGCACTGTTTCTATATTTCCGATCCCTCGGACAATAAAAGTACCACTCTTTCTCTCCTGTTGTTGCCATCTCTGCTCGATAAAAACAAATATGTTGCACCAAATAAATAAAATTTCCAACTTATTCTCGTTATCACTTCAAAAAAATTGGAGAGATCTGGAGATAAATTTAATGGCGGTGTAAATACAAAAGATCGAAAAAATAAAACATTTTGGCGTACGTACTTGGGAGATCCCATGGATCATATTTGTAGATGTCAAGTTGCTTGATAAGTTCAATGGAGAGAGGTCTTTGCTTAATCTTTCTCTTTAGATAAAACCCTACAAGCTCTTCATCTGTTGGATGAAACCTAAACCCTGGCAGCATTACTTCATCAAGTTTATCACTTTCATTTCTCTGATCATCCATATTCTATATATCTTCTTCTTCTTTTCAAACTAATTAATCAAGAAACTAAATAACTGCCTACCCAGATGAAAAAAATTGATAAAAATGAACACAAAAGAAGCAGCTTGATGAGCAAGAACTCCAAGCTACTGATCTGAAAACCCAAGTCAAGATTTAGTAACCTAGCTAGCTAAAATCTTGAACAGTGAACTAAGTAACCTAAAAGCTAGCATGCATGTTTAGAAGAACACATTAATTTATCAGCTCAAACAATTACACCAACTAGCAACAGCTACTTTGTAAGAATTAATGAATTGCACGTACTTGCTTAAAACTTATAATTAAATTTGAAGTGATTATATGCTTCCCAAGTAGGGTTCTGCCTCCGAAGGATCAGCCGTCGTTTCCGGTGACTTTAAAGGAGCTTGTTTCTGCGAGGATCCCGTGCGTTAACTCACACTTACACCTCTATAATTATCTCTTGCTTTCTCTCAATTAAGAACAAGTACCAAGAAACCCTAATTTATAAGTCAAGGGGTAGGATGGATTTAATTAATTTACGCCAAGGACTCTTATTTCTCACTTAATGCACACATTTAATGATATTTTGTCATTTCTTTACTCCAAATCTAGGAATCTCAAGATTTACTTAAATTATTAAATCAACAGGTTCTGGGGATTATGACTTGATTATAAGTTTCATATACCTCTTGAGACTTTTTATATTTGTTGTTTACATGTCAAGACAATGCAATCTTCCAAGAAAATATTTGTTTATGAGGTTTTGTTTGAAATGTTATTTGGAAGTGTGGAGCTAAAACAACTTCCAAAGCGGAAGCTCTAAATTATGATATGTCTATAATATTAAGATATGTTCAAATTCCATGAGACTGACTACACTCACTTTTTAATTGTGTTTTTCTTAAATTATTAGATATATATTAATGATGCTATTAGCTAGTTTCCTCATCAGGATCCAAAAATCCAGTTTCTATTCCATTCTATCACAGCTTCTATTCTACTGACTTGTCAGATTGAATAATCTTGAGTCAAATGGACAGATATGAAGAAAGATGCTTTTAAGTTACATAGACTAGCTATGTGCTCAAGTTTGAAAAGGCCCACAAGCTTTATAAAATTTATCCTAGTTGGAATATATAGTGAATAATCTACAACTTAAGTTGACCCTTTTGGGTCCACATATATTTAAGCCTCTGTTTCAGGATTAATACAAGTTGACTTTATTTTTGAAGGGCAGTGGTGTGAAAAACCAAATGGGTAGCCTGATATAATCCTAGGGTTGTCACTTTTTGTACTTGAATTTTAATTTTTAAGTAAACTTAGGTTGACTCGTAAAAATCCAGCTTAATTGTTCAAGGTATACAAATTTTGCCGTATCGAGTTATTTAATTTTCCAGCTGGTCCTTGATAATTACTATACACTATAAGACTTTAACATATAAATGTATTTCAGAAAATTTCAAAATATTTACATATTTGTTAATTGAGGCATAACAACTCCTCAAGAAAGAAAAAGAAAAGAAAAGGTGCGTTTGCCATAATTGATTGAACCAAGAAATTAAACGATGTCATCAAGTTTTAAATCGTAAATTTTCAAGAACTAATTCGTGGATATTCATAGTCTTTGTCCCACATCAAACATGAGATAAAGATACATTGTACTTAATGTTAGTACGTTGTATATGGAACTCCTCTTTTTTTAGGTATCGTCTTATACTTTTATAGCGCATATATAATTTAGACGGGTATGTTGCACTTGGTTACACATTGGAAAAAAAATAAAATTGAATAAATTTCAAAAATAAAAAATAGTGACAAAAAAAAATAATGACAAAACAATAAAGATAATTTAGAATGAAAAATATAATGAGAGCTGGAATGAACAATGTATTGTCCTTTCAAAACTTCATTCTGTTTTCATTTCAAACTTTCTTCATTTTTTTAATATCTTACTTTTACGAGATTAATTTTTCTTCTTTAATTTCATCATATTCTTATTCTCATTTTAATGAATAACCAGGCGGAGCGGTAGAGACTCAAACTAAAGAATAAGTGCGGATCACCTGTCCTCACTTTGTCTTCCATTTAATGCTTATCAACTTAAAACTTTGGCTCTGGTTGATACTTGATCCCCAGGGGTGATCTCAATTTATATTTTGTTATTTTCTTGTATTTCGGCTAAGTTCAACTAAAAGAAACCTAAGCTTTTAATAATGTAGACTTCATATTAGGATAAATATTTGGCTTTGTCCTTGTGACTTTATATGGGGCTCTCCTTTTTCAGAAGTATTATTATTTAGATGCATATATATATATAATACATAATAAAGAAAAGAGTATCCCCAGATTGTTAGCATTCCAATTTAACTCTAGGTCAACATCGAGATGCTTGACCAATATTTTGTTTAACCAAATCAGCTACGATAGTGATCAAGTATAATGTTCCTACATTCCCAGTTCATACTCTTTTTTGTTCATTCTACATCATTTCTATAGAAGCATTAAACATTGACTTAAATGGTACAGTATATAATTAAATGGCAACAAATTAATAAAGTGAAGCTATATATCCAACTCGCAAGTATATTGCTATTTCATTTTATTTTTAAAAGAATAAATTTTTGTACACAAGCTATTTCATAAGAGAAACTCACAAAAGTGCATAAATAAATAAAAAATTAATTGATCCTATTGATTAAGGAGGAAAGAGAGTAATACATTTATCCATATGTCAAATTTTAATTGATTTATAAGTTTGTCTTGTAAGTTTATTTATGTGCATGGATAAGTTCTTTTTAAAAAATATACTCAGACCATACATACATTTCAATTTCATCCTAGTACGGTATGTATATGGATCTCAAGATTTTATTTTATTTTATTTTTGATAGTGAATCTCAAGATTTTATCTTAAATATTTGTATGTAACATTTTTTCTAAAGTAGTCTATAGAGTTTAACATTGTCATTAATTAAAAAATTCATACAATTCTTATATTATTATTTTTGGTTAAATTATTCAGTATCCAATAGTTCATTAGACTCTGACTAATTTGAGTTCAAATCAAGCCGGATCTCTATAGAAAGTGAAGTAAAAAGGTGAAAGTATATGTATGCGTCAAAGCATAGAACGATAGAAATGATTCCAAAATCATCGGCTTGGAGCTTTAATGAGAAATAATATTACAATGTCAAAATTCTTGAAATCAATCAAAATATGAGAATGGCGAAAAAGTCTTCCATTACGAGATTAAATAACTACTAGATGCCAACGTTATTAATGTGAAAAAAATAAAATCGTTTAGTCAATTTAGGGAAGCAATGGTCAATTTACTTTGGACATTGTGGCCTCTTTGCAAAACCAGGACATGGATTTCCTCAATTTTCTTGCTTTTTGTAAAGCAAGTAAGCCAACTAAATTTTTTTAATTCACGAGCTTATTTCTTGCAAAATAAAATAATTTCTAATTAAAATTTTAGGTGAATAAATATATTAGTTTTGTAATAATGTCTGGATATTGGATAGCAAGTGTAGTACAAGAAGTAAATAAATGGGAAAAGGTGATATAGTCAAAATTAGAGCTTTTGGGAGTCAGATAATGCAAATTCCCAAAAGTGACCCTCGTTTTGAACCCATTTTGTCTGTTCGTCCCTTGACCTAGGTTTTGCTTCCCATACGTGCAACCTCCAAATTTTCAAATTCTTCAAGCCCAAGTATCCAAGAACTAGGCTTCCTCTTTCTCTGTGTCTTCCATATCCTAGCCCACTCTAGAACTAAACATTTCATCGAAAAAAATTAATTACTCCGTATATTATATTCGTGCTAAAATTAAAGTTATATTAAATTTTATAATTAATTTAATTATAAATTCTTATCATTTAAATTTAGTGTGAATTTATAAAGTCATGAGTTGTGTTTATTTAACTCTTGATACCTCTTAATATGTTTAGGATCGGAATGCGTTCAGATGTTGCATCATTCAAATTGTTTGTTTAATATATCACTTAATTTTTAATAGGCTAATTTTTATCTGAATTCATCCACTAAAATAAAGCTGAATGAGATAAGACCTAACTTTATTCTTTTAATAAAATAAATAACTCAGATATTTAAAGCAAAATATTAAACAAATAATAAAATTTATATTTAAATTTAGACATAAATGTTTAACTGATTTAGCAAATTCAAACCTAGCGAACCTATTTAGATTCAAACATTTAATGAAACAAATACATCGTTAATTACACTCCATTTATAAAATTTTATTACTCCATTTAATAAACAAATACATCATTAATTACACTCCATTTATAAAATTTTATTACATCGTTAACATCTTTTGTGAGTTTTTATTGTAAATTTGTTTGTTTGCAAAGTTTTATGCTGGACTAAATACTACACTCTGTATTATTTACATAAGAGTATAAGCGGGCCCAAATTTCAATATATTATCCTCCGTTTCAAATTAAGTAACTTAGCTTTTTTTGTTAAATTTATTTTTAGATATTTAAAATAAATTTAAAATTTTAATGATATTAATCTTCATCTTTCAAAATTTTATTTTATTATTTTTATTAAATAAAATAAAATATTAAATATATATTAAATTTCACCCAAAAGTATATATAAAATGTTTGTTAAACTACTTACTTTGATACGTACTTACTGAGTACATATTTCTAATCGAATCTTAAAATTTTAAAAATATTAAAGAGCAGGAGTAACAAATTTGATACCCAATAAGGTAGTTGATCTTGCCAACTATTGTCATCTTCAATAAATATCGCTAAAATATTTATCTTAGATTATAAAAATATAGTTAAAAGTATATTTGGAGTGTTGGCAATATCAACTCCTAGTAAGTTCATTCAACCCCCATTTTGTCTTGCCTGATTGTCAGTCTTACCCTCCCCGTTCTCGATCACAGCAAATTTTGGAATTGAAGTTAAAGAATAGATTTTATCTTTTAAAAATTAAAGAATTGATTATTTTGTGATTGACATAGAAGAGAACAGTAGCGTCCCCCTTTTCTTTCTTTCTGTTGGCTCTTTTTTTTTTTTGTCTTTTCTCTTATTAAAGTTATGAATATTGTATCCAAGTTAATCGTAGGCAGAGAAATTAAATTAGGTTCAGTGTACAAAATGAAATTTCCTTTTCCTTTCTTTTTCCGTGTGTGGGTGTGGGTGTTTGGGGGTTGTGGGGTGGGTGGGTGGGTGGGTTGGGGGGTTGCGGGGCACAAGCGAAAAACAAACACCTCCCGAATAATTAGACGATCGAGATCGGAATACTTCACTAGACGTTGGATAAAGGTATAATATCCCCACTACCATTACTATCGATGGCGATTACAGAAGTTCACACTTAAAGAGTGATGATTGAATTTATTATAAATTAAAAATGTTACATGGAAAAAAATATGTTGAGCCGGCAAAAAATAAAAGAAGCTAACTTCTCCAATTTCACATACACAGAAATAAACTACCTCTATCAATATGACTGCAACAATTCCTTGATATCATATCCTTGAAGCTACATGCATTAAAGAGGAAATTTAACACAAATTAGTAAAAATTATTACAGGTAAATATATTAGAGAGAGAGAGAGAGAGAGAGAGCAAAAATGTCAGATATAGTCTTAGATAGGTTCTTCTTTTCCCAAATTCATTTTGCTAAAGAAGCAAAGGAGCTCAAATCAGTTTAACATGATGAATTTCATGTCTTCACTACAAAAACATATAATGGTGAAGAACGGATAAATTAAGTTAAGCAGTAATTGAAGCGCAACTAA
Organism: Centella asiatica; assembly: GCA_014636745.2. NCBI lineage: Eukaryota > Viridiplantae > Streptophyta > Magnoliopsida > Apiales > Apiaceae > Centella > Centella asiatica. The sequence continues at coordinate 2,337,532 of CM025781.1, read as the reverse complement.
ACAAAAGCCTACCTGAAGAAAGGTGAGAAATACAATTATTCCCGAGTTCCAGATAGCATGTATTGTTATTGGGGTGAGAAGGTTGCGAGTATGAGCATATGAAAAACCCAAAGCAGTTCCTAATAGACGTACAGTCTTGTCAGTTTCCTTCCTCCATAGAAAGAGTAAGAGTGATGATTTTATAACCAAAAAAAAGAAAAAGAGAAAAGGAGTGATGATGTTTTCTATTGAAATTTATGCCTACCCAAGATATCAGAAATAACCACTAACTTGATAGGACTGAACTTCATAATCAGTAGGGATGAACCTTATCATTATTGGAATATTAGAGTAATAACATTCACTTGATATCAGAACTCACATTAAAACCTCTTTTGTCCCTTTCTTATTTACGTTTCTCTGCTGATAAAAAGGATAAGAGAAATGACCATTATGTTTTGTCTTGAAAGTATACCGAGTACAAAAAGTTGGGGAAATTCTCCAGGAGTGAGATGTGCAATTGCAAATACAGCAGCGCTAACAAGGACAGAAAGTGGAGTAGGCAACCTGCATCGAAATTTGTATAAGTATGAAGAAGCATACATCACTGATATTTAGTTTATACACTGCATCTAGGTGAGCATTTACTGTACTGTACGAGTCCTACCAGAACGTGCTGTTTTTTTTTTCAATAATAAAAAACAGAGAAATGCTAATCAATCTCTACTACAAAATCTGTCTACATTTATTTATGGTTTTGTTGTGACTCTTGTTAGAAAATGGTTCTAGTACTTCTGCATTCTGCCAGCTTTGTCTTTTTATCCATGAAATGCACAGTGATTAAGAGAAAACTTCGTAAACCGAAACTGTTGGAGGAACCATACCATTTGGTAAGAGACACCATAAAAAAGCCTCGAAACACAGTTTCCTCAAGAAGTGGAGCAAGGACACCAGTGATTCCGACCAAACAAGCAGTGCTACATCAGAATTAAGAAATTATTCATTTGACAGTTTCATCCTCCGACAAAATAGTTGCACAAAGAAGTAGCCTAGTCGGTTAATTATTGTCAATGGTTTAGGCAATTCCAGTAAATGAACATAGTAGATATGAAAGACCTCGGAAGGAATACCTGGTAGTTGAAGATCCAATCAACGGAAGCAAGAGAGTAAGAGCATCAGTCTGAAATAAGATACCAAAATTATATAAAAGAAAGCTAAAGAATACTCATATAGAATTGTCAATCCAACTAACGAATAACTGCCAACTCTTTCTAATTCTTCTGAACTATGTAGTTGGTAGATAAGTTGATAACCCAAATGAAAATCCCACAAGCACCTCAACTGAATTCAACATTCACCACAAAAATTATGCACGGGGAAGTAACAACCCCTTCCAATTCCACATCTGTAAATTAAACTTCAGCCTTGTACATCCCATTACATTCTTTAAAGAATAACCCAACCTCATGTAATATGTTAGAACCTTCGGGGTTTATTTTTCTTTTAAAGTTGTAGTGAATTTATTTTGTTCTATTAGAGACAGGAGCATGGAAGAATTAAGTTCCTATCCGCAGAGCACCCTGACCCGCCCCTAAATGATGATGTCCATGGTTTCATATCCGTATCCCTGATTCCGTAGTTCATCGCCAACCTAATCAGTAATTTACTAGTTACACACTTTACATCACATGTCTGTCTCTCTAGATGCTAACAAATCCATGTAAAAGGTACCGAGGAGAAACAAGCTCTTAGAATGGCAACCACCGTAATTTTTATTTGGGTCTTCCATCCCATTGCCCTTGGTCATTGTTTAGACCCCTGTAAAATTTAATTAGGATGCAAGGAAGAATTCTCTCGCTTCGATATACATAATACATAGTAACAGAAATAGGATTAGGGGGATCTTAGATCTGGGCCAGGAAATAGAATCATATTACTAGTCTTGAAGTAGGTTAGAATAAACTTCAACAAAACAGAACAGTATGGAACAAATTCCACAAGCGAACTACATCGATGCATAAATCCCATAATAATCATTCTGAGAGGTACAAACCATCTGCTGCATTTATTTGTCTATTTAAGTAAATGGTTCGTGCATTTGGTAAACTTGAGTAACATATTTTATTTGTTTCCTGCAGATCCTAGAAAATGTAGAGATAACCCAAACCTGATTGAGAACTGAGACATAAGAGCTCATCACCAATGTACGACTACAGAAACTGAGGTCTTCGTGCATACTGTAATGACCAGACTGAAATATTCAAAGATCCAACTCAGACATGTTGGCCTCCCTTTACTTAACCCTGACAATAAAGCTCGGCAGTTCGACCGGTTTCAGAATATAAACTTCAAGTAGGGAGGGGATGGATGACTCCAACATATTCTTCCCATGATCATAACTAAGCTCAAGGTATTTATTTCAAAAAGGAACTCCGCTCCAGTTATAAGCTGCACAAAGGAATGCTAGTAGAGAAGTTTCACCAACTTTTGATTGAATCGCATTCTACTCGTACTCATGAATAGAGACATTGGCAACTCATTGGAAGGATGCATGTGTATGAAGTTTTTGAGTAACACACACACAGACAAACACACAGAGAGAGAGAGAGAGAGAGAAGCTAGTTTAGTATAGTTTTCTAACCTCTCTTTGCGGGTTCTCACCCCTAAACAAGGACATTACTGCTCCAGTCACAGCAATAGATGCGAGGGCTCCTATAAGACCAATGCCTGCCCACAAGAGCCATCCTTTCTGAAGATTAAAAGGTTCTCTCCAATCTGAAACATTGTTTAAGGTAATTTTAAGCATGGAGATAGAAATACATACCAATTCGTCAACAAGTCTAGGACATCCAAAACATATGCAACTGCTCATTTACACTAGGCAGCTCCTTGTCTAATTATTTGCCCCAATGTGTGGGAATAGTCTACACTCTAAATTTGTTGATCTAGTCTAGTTTAAAAGAGAATTCATTTTTTTTATTTTCAACAATCATCTCTATTATTCTTGTTATTTGTAAGTTATTATTGAAAGTACTTCTCTTCTTCTATTATATTTCTGTCTCCTTTTGCTTCCTTTTGATATGGTTTCATCAACCACCGATCACAACTAGTTTGGGTTGAAGGCAATGTTATTGTTGATGTTAATAATTTGATATTTTCAAAGAAACCAATCACTCGAAAATTCGTTAAACACTTTCCTTCCATAATCAGAGCCTACACTACAGATATATAGATAACTAGATAAGCAGATTTGTGTACATGTCTAGAACATACCATATCGGAAGAAGTCATCGGGAAGGGTCTCATAGTTTGTAAGACTGTACATAACGGCAAGCACAACTGCTGTTGCAATGCTGCAACCAACATTTAGAAACAAAACTAAATCTGTAGTTTTAAAAGTAAAGGGTTATCATAACATAAAAGCAAAGAAATAAGAAAATTATGTTTCGATCAAATAAATCTATCAGGGCATAACAACTTACAACAAAAACAAATGTGAAATAGAAAATACATTAAATTCTAGCATCTCGTTATTAAGTGCCAAGTTACAAAAACACAGTATAGGACAAATGTTCATGAAAAGCCTCATACAAAGTGCTTGCAGTGTTACAATAAGCATCGCTTCATTTTTATTTTTTTTAAAAAGTAAAACAAAAGTTGAACAAGAGTCCCTACCCCTGGTCAAGTAGAAAAACTTCTGCCTTCTCATCCAAACTTAGTTCTCCAATTTGAAGCCCCAGATATTGTAAAGCAGCTGCTTCTATCAGTCCTGTCAAAACAAAACTGCCTGGGAAATGTTTAGGAATCACTAGATTATTGCTGAAATAGTAAGTAAATAACACAAAAGGGAAAGTAACATTTTTTAAGAGAATGAGTGAAGAGGTAAAATTTTTGCAGCTACATTGTTTTCCTCGCGGAAAAATCTATTTATATACACATTGCATGGTGAACATTAATACACCCAAATGGGGGGAAAATCCCCAATCTTTTCTTTCCTGGACTTATTCTGCGTTATTGGTCAAATGGCACGTTATCAACTTATCATCAGCCAATGGAGTCACTAACTTGTACAATATTGACGTGTAATGTGGGTATTAGACCCCCTGTCACCTAAACGGTAATTATTCATTGTGCACCACATGTCTTTGCACAAACTTGTTTGTGTAAATTGTTGGTCACACAGTTTAATCCCTTTCAAGTAAACATTGTTGAAGTAGTTTGCACAGGCAACCAATTTGCACATAGAAGCATATCAAGACAAGTGCAAGATAAAGCCAGCAGCAAACTAAGCAAATCTAGAGCACAGTAGTATCATCATAATTGTTCATTAAGTAATAAAAATACAAAGAAACAAACCTCAATGCACATGCAAGTGAGGTCAAGGACACAGTCTGCCATTTCCAAGGCACATCCCACCTCTCCAAAACTGGCCAATCCAATCCACTACCCTGAAATTTCATATTTCATAAGCAAATCTTCTCTTTCTCAATCAACATAATATTTCCAACCAAGCAATAAACCGAATCGAAATCATTCTCGGTAAACACAATTGAATGATTTAATAATTTCTATTCCATAAAGACATATCTATACCTTTGCATCGGAATCCTTTCCGGCATTGGAAGAACATCTGAGCGATAAACCTCTGTTTTCGGCCGGAACTGTGTCGCTGGACTTGAAACTTAAACCTCGATACGATTGGCGCGGCGGCGAGAAGCAGCCATGAAAGCGGGGAGGTAGTAGTAAGGTTTTAGATGAATAGAGCTTTGGCGAAACAGAGAAAATTGAGGGGAAAGAAGATTGGGAGAGACAAGTAAATGACAACATGGCTGCCATTTTTTCAGTTTCGAGCTGAGTAATACTGTAGCTCACGGCTACATTCAGTCGATAATAAAAAATTCCCGATGGTCCTCGAAATTTGCGCTGTAAAGTAGATAAGGGATAATTTTGACTTTTGAGGACCGTAAAACTACATACGGTTTGCTCGTCAATAAAGCGTCCGATACGATATATCTGACAAGTTGGGGTGATGAGTGCGGCCGATACCTTAAATCCCGATATATGCAGCCGAGTTCCAGCGATACGATATCTTGAATCCCGATATATGTTCGGATGTGCGGAGTTCCAGCGATGCGGCCGATACTTTGAAACCCGATTAAAATTAGAGTTTGGTCTAAGAAGGTTTCTCCAGCACTCCCTCAATTTGATTTATATAATATTAATATTATATTGTATTCTGTAGCATTTGTTATTAAATGTTTAAATTTATTATTCTCTATGTTCCGAAGACACATTTTAGTTCATATATTTTGTTGATGCACCCTGCTTATATTATTATTATTTAAAAAATTATATTTATTGATATAAAAATTGATGATATAATATATAATGTAAAAAAATTTAAAAAAATATTCAACTTATTAGGTAAATATATTCTGCTAGTTAAGTAAGGATTTTGATTACAAAGTGAAAACTCTGTTTATCGATCAGGAAGGATGCTGAAGATGTAAAAAAAATTAACGACAGTCCTGCTTAAAAAGAAAATAAGTAAAAACTGATATAATAAGATCCCTAGTAAAAACTGATATAATAAGATCACTTACTTTGATTTAAGCAAGGTTGTCAGAAAAAGACTCTATCTTTTGCCTCTTAGTTAACTTCTAGAAAGATTTTTGAAAAGCACTAGAAAACGAAATAACAACTATTTTTTTTTTAATTAAGCAAGAATAACGGTAAAGGTACAAGTCACTATCAAAACAATACAATTCCAACGGATCTATTTCAAATTTTCAACGAATAAATTTTTGGAATAGTATAAATAAGAGTTATAAATTTCATTTATGATATCTAAACAACCAAAAAATTGTTTTGACAATTTGACATTCTAAGAATTCAGCAAGACACAAATTCAAGTTAAAACAAGAGTTGTCTAATCTACTCAACAAGAAACTTACTGCTTAGAGATAGCAAAACAAGATACTTCATATGCTATTAGTCTATGTGACTATCTGGTCTAAGTAACCTATTGTAATTTTAGACTAAGTGTCATGCTGCTTATTGTTCTGAGTGAACATTTTTAGTAAGTACTTTCTCAATTAAAGAAAAAAAGAGTGGAGTAAGCTTAAATTGAACCAATATAAAATTTATCCTGCTTACTTTATTTTACTGTTTATCTTTCATATTGCTCATTTCCTTTATCCCTATTTTGCTCAGGTATTGCTAAATTCATTTAACAAAAATTTATTGAGATTGCTTCATTAAACCATTGATCTAAAAACTAAGGGATTCTTTGTTATAAATTATGTTGCAAACTTTTTTCAAAATATAAGAAAGGTTTTTAATAAGTAAGAAGTGTTTTAAAACTGCAAGTTTTATAAACAAGATTTAAATTTTGAAAAACACTATTCAACCCTCAGTATTTTTTTTCCTTTGGGACCTAACATATTTTATAATTCAAAATTGAAGTGAAATTTATTTTATTTTAATAAATTTAAAATAAAATATTATAAAATATATGAAGGATGCTTTTAAATGCAAAATTTTCATATTTTGATATTTTTTTTAAATTTATATCACAATTAAAATTATAACATTAATAAAAAATATAATTTTAAAAGAGAAATATATTTTTAATTTTGAAACAGATGGAGAATGATGATCAAGTTATAATGATAATTAAATTTAATTATATTGAGCTAATATATTTTTATTTCACCATCACCGGCTCCACTGAGTTTAACCATCAAAGACCGACCCTATTTACGTATGAAATTCATGGGAAACAGAGAGATATTTTGGATTCTGAGTTCTTCATCGGAGTAATATGAATTGTAAACGGTGGATGTCGAATTATATTATTAAAAATAAAGTAACTTCAATTTCTCCATTAATTACTAATTAATGTAACTTCATTACTTTATATTTAAAGATAAAATACATTGCGTTATCTATAGTTTATAAATTCTCAAATAATTATTAATATTTATAAAATTAATTTATTATTTATCTGTTGTTAAAAATGATTACTAATAATAAATAAGCGGTAATCACAAGTTATACAATATATCATATCTTATATTTTATAAATAAAAAATTAAAAAATTGGACTAGTTCATCTTTATTTGTGAACTATAGTAATTAAAACAAATTTAGAAACATGCAGACAATATAATTAAGTTAAATCGTGCAAGAAGAGACATTTAATAAGTAGTAAGCAATAGAATTCGACTGAAAATGAAGTTTGATCTAATTAATGAAAATAATTGATCTTGTAATTAATTTTCATCAATTTATATTAAAGTAGGGTCCATTAAAGGAGCATACTCAGTGACTTAATTCTTTATCCTTGTTACTGAAATAGGGGGTTAATAATGTAATTTAACATTCTTATATAATATATATTTGAAAACTTTGTACAAATAAAATTCCGTACCTCCTTTTTCTCTTATTGTATTACTTAAATCTATTATCCTTTTAATATTCCATATTTAATTTCTTAGAAGACGTGACAAAAGTTTAATTTAGTTGAACGTCGTCACTTGATATTGACGAAGACACAATATATCAAGTCGTTGAATGAAGTCGACAATTAGAAAAATGAAATGTTATAGTCCACTCTTTAATTAAATTGACTTTTAAACTAAAATTGAGAAGCTTGATTGAGCGGTTAGGCAGTCCCGCATCAATTAATAATTATTATCAATCGTTTTTTATAAATTAATCGTCTAGATTTAAAAAAATATTTTTCCTCTTTAACCATTCTATTAGCTGCGTCGATTTTGTAATACAAATCACAATTGTATCCATATTTTTGTTTTCTCTCTTATATTTTGCTAGCATGAGTTTCATATTTCTCGACTATGAGATTTAGAAAAGATATAAAGTACGGAAGTAATAAGTTTAATATATTAGACATGATCGATAATTTCACTATTCATAGATTATTTTTATTGAAAATTGAGGAAATCTAAGTTGAAAAGTGAAGAAGTTTAAATTTCAAACCCTATAATTATTTTGTATATAATTTATAAAAAGAAATGTGGTACTTTTATCACACAATTATTTTGTTATTATAGATTAGGATATAAAACTATAAATGTATCAAACCTAGTCAATTCTTATTTGTTAATTAAGTCTAGTTAAAATAAATAAATTTTATTTCTAAAAAATATTATATTTAAAATTAATTTATTTAAATAGTCGAATAGAGTCACCATAAATTAAAATTATAACATATCAATTAAGCTTATTTGATATCGTTGATTTAATAGACGAGGAGTTTTTACTTTTAAAAGAACATAAACAAAACCAAAGAATTAAATTTGTCATCTAGTATGTTGACTAATTGTCTCCAAAAAAGTAGATCGCGAGACCAACTCATTACTTACTGCTACTGTTATTGTCACTGGGTTCATTATCTACCCAACTCAATTATTTGGAACCCACCGTCAATCAATATTTTATTCTTATCAGTTGAGTGGCTATTATAAGCTACTCCAAGGCTCAGATGTTAATCCATGGACCACCATGACATCAATCATTAATATTGTCTTTTTAAATCCAATCACCTTCCCACGTTTCATTCGCATTGATAATTAATTTTATGAATTGATTCAGTCCCTCTAAAATTAATACATATGGATCAATCAATAAATTTGTATGAAAAATCTGTGTTAAATGAAATAGATAAGTGCTCAAAGGAGAATATGGTGGAAAAGGATAAAATATAAATAAAATGAGTAAGAACAAGAAGAGGCAAGTAACTAACTAAAGATATATGAATATATAATATTGAATTATTTTTCTAAATTTAAAGAGATTTCGTAATATAGTGTCTAAGTAAAGATATATGAATATATGATATTGAATTGCCTAATTATCAGAAATTATTCTATTTGTTATATTTTGTAAATTATTTTTAAACTTATAAAAATTTATTTTTCAAAAATAATATCAAGATATATTCTTAAATGAGACAAGCAATACATAAATAATTATTGTAATTTGAGAAGGTAATTAAAAAAAAAGTAGCTCTCCAATATCCGTTTTTAACCGTACTTATTTTTCTTTCTTGGGTTATATAAGAGGTCTTTACTTAGATAAATACACACTCATTAGTAATTATCTTGCAGAACACACACTCATTAATAACTATTTTATAATTTTATTTATTTATTTACAAAATTCAAAATTTAAATATTTTTATTTATTAAAAGAGATAGTCAAGGGACATGTGTCCCAACTATACCCCTTTACTCACCATCGCACATATCCATCAAGCCGTTGATTTGATAATTTAAATCTGGTCCCTCGAAATTATTTGTGGAGTAGCATATATCGGATCTAATCCACAATTCCACATGAATGTGGACCCCGCGATCCGTATATCATGCAATCGATTTATTCGCTTTGTGGGTCCTTGGATTCTCGTTTATGTGCGCACTCTTACGCACGATCACCAACACCCAAATGTAGATGTTCTTAATATGGAATTTTATTTTAATTCGTTCCTTCTATAATTAATTATATAAGATTTAAATGTCATATTTAAAATTACTTAAAGTTTTACTATATTAATAAAAGTGCCAATCATTTTTAATTTACAACGGATTAAACTATTCTTCATATTATATTGGAATTTGAAATTAAGCGGATTTAAGTAACCCCTTCACATTAAATTAAGTACTTTCAAATTTAAAAGTGCTTAAACGTTAATTCAGACATTTGTTATATTTGATGTTGAAAACAAATGAGATTGTAGGATTTCTTTCTAATTGGTTATGTAGAAGGTTGATATTAAAAAATTTACTCGCTCACACACTTGTTACCATTCACTCGTTATCATTATCATGCACTACAAAATTTATAATATGTAAAAAATTTACAATCTCATGTTTTTTTTTTGGTTAAAAATGATTTTGATTATTTTGACCAAGCGTTACATCTATATTATGTTCACACATTTTCAATGAAAATCATTAACTGAATAATACAAATAGGTTTTTTTTTTTTTTTTTACCATTGGTGAAATTTTTTATAATAAAATTAAAAGAGTTTGAGCGTACATAAATCTCAATTTCGAATTCTGATAATGTAAAGAGTACTATTGGGAACACTCTACCGTAAGGTCTGACAAAAGTACGTATTAGATTAATCGAGACAATTCAGATGCTGAATAGAAAAAATTAAAAAATATGATGAAATTAAAGAGAAAATTTTACTAAGAATGTAATTGATTATTTATTCAATTGATATTGTGAATTATACAAACTCTCAATAGATAGATTTGAAGTTTAAACATAATATTTTAAATTTTAAAATCAAATTTGTTTTCTTCACAAATTAATATAAACAAAAAAATTTCTTCTAGAGTTGAGCAAAGTATGAGTTCCCAAACCAGAATAGAATTTATAAAAATCTTGAAATTTATGGATCAATAAAGTTATGAATACAATAAATGAATAAATGATACTCTCTTTGTTTTTTATTAGCTATTTTTTTAGAGTTTAATTATCTTTTTTTTATTTGTTTTTTTACATTTCAAGACTACCTTTTACATATTTCAATAAAATATAAGAATTTTTTATTTTTATGCAAATTAAATAAGAACAAGTGTAATATAATAATAATAATTTTAATATATTTATACTTATTAATTATTGAAATATACGTGATTTGAGCTAAAAAAATATGGTGACAAAGAAAGGAGGGAGTAAAAAGGAACGGAAGCTGGTAGTTGTCAAGAAAATACTAAATAGCCCCCCGTGTTCCGTATTGAATATTAAAAGTTCAAAACCTTAACCTTGATCTTTATCATATTTAAGTTGTTCTTTTGTCGTGTGATACACTGCATCTGAGATCTTGTATCATATTGAAGGATTCAATAGAGGTATGGACTAAAAACTTCAATATTTGAGATTATTCTTCTACAAACACGACTCTTTACAAATTGAAAAATCATTACTTTGTGCTCCTTGTTAATCCCTTCTGATTTATTTCTAAGCTCAAGTTTTTTGTTAGTTGCTTTCATACCCCCAGAAGAGCCAAACCCACATTCATAATTTCGAGATCTTTCAATCACTTTTCTCATCTCCTGATGCGATTTGGTATGCCCATTTTTGTACTCTTGTCTGTTCTTTCTAAATCTTTGTCACATTTCATCTTCTTCTTTTGAAAGTATTTGTATTTTCATGCTACTAATTGTTATATCCGCTTCTATTAGCTGCATCTAATCTATATGTTGCCAGTCTTTTTTGTTATGTAATGTATAGTTTGTTTTTTCTAGATTTGTGCATCAATATTGTCTTGTTTTCCATTTTCAGAGTGTTGCTCTACAAGCTATTCTTTTTACCCACTGGCCATTGGTGTTCAAATAATCTTGCATAAATTTCCCTCAAAATTAGGTTCTTGTTTCATTTCAGCATCATCATCAGAGTTTGTGTGGGTGTGTGTTTTTGATTTTAACCGAACTTTGAATAAGTTTCTTGCCCGTCAGCTGATTGGTTTGAACTCCTAAAATTAGTTCTGAAGCTAAAAATCTGTTCTTTAACTCATGTACAGTAAGTTATGTTTTTGTCAAACTGGTTAGATATTGATGAAAATATGTATGCTTGTGGATTTGACTTCGCGTTTAGTTGATGTTTGTACGAATTCCTAATCTAAAGGCATGTCTGACAAATTGTGCAATCATTAAAAAATCTATCATTAAACAAGTAACTACTGGATTTAGACGTGATTCTGTTTTATTTTTCTGTGTACATATGCTGAATTTATGTGCAAAATACTTTCAGGTGCACCATGGCACCAAAGTTGAGTGCAGGAGAGAGTAGAACTCGGAACTCTGTATCTATTTTTATTGTAGTTGGCCTGTGCTGTTTCTTTTATTTATTGGGAGCATGGCAAAGAAGTGGGTTTGGGAAGGGAGACAGTATAGCTTTGGAGATGACCAAGAGCGGTGCAGACTGCAGTGTGCTTCCGAATCTGAACTTCGATACCCATCACAGTGGTGATGCTGGGATCATTGATGATTCTGGATCTCAAGTTAAAACTTTTAAGTCTTGTGACTCTCGTTATACAGATTACACACCCTGCCAAGATCAAAATCGTGCAATGACCTTCCCAAGGGAGAATATGAATTACCGAGAAAGGCATTGCCCACCTCAGGAAGAGAAGTTGCACTGCCTCATTCCTGCCCCCAAAGGGTACGTAACTCCATTTCCGTGGCCAAAAAGTCGCGATTATGTACCTTATGCCAATGCACCCTATAAGAGCTTGACCGTTGAGAAGGCAATTCAGAACTGGATTCAGTACGAGGGCAATGTCTTTAGGTTCCCTGGTGGAGGGACACAATTTCCTCAAGGGGCAGATAAATATATTGATCAGCTTGCTTCAGTGATACCAATTGAGAATGGGACTGTAAGAACTGCTCTGGACACTGGCTGTGGGGTATGTCAAAATTTTTGAATCTTTTTGGGATCTTAATATTCATCCTCTCCCTCTACACCTCACACATATCCATGCATATGAAAGTAGATGCTAGTTGAATTGATTTCTGTGCTCTATAGTGGTTTCTATTGTTTTTGCTCTAACAACTGGATAATCATTTAGGTTGCCAGTTGGGGTGCATATCTTTGGAAGAGAAAGGTTATAGCGATGTCATTTGCACCGCGGGATTCTCATGAGGCTCAGGTTCAGTTTGCTCTTGAGAGGGGGGTACCTGCTGTTATTGGTGTTCTAGGGACCATAAAAATGCCATATCCATCTAGTGCTTTTGATATGGCTCATTGTTCACGTTGCTTAATTCCATGGGGAGCGAATGGTGAGATTGAGTCTTTAATCCTCTTGCTGTCATTGAACACATAGAGCAGAAAAATTAGCCCTTGCCGAAATATGAAATTAAAACTTGTCATGCCTATTTATCTGGGATCTTTGGCTGCAGATGGAATATACATGATGGAAGTAGATCGAGTTTTGAGACCTGGTGGCTATTGGGTGCTTTCGGGTCCTCCAATCAATTGGAAGAATAACTACAAATCATGGCAACGTCCTAAGGAAGAATTACAGGAAGAACAAAGGAAGATTGAAGAGATCGCCAAGCTTCTTTGCTGGGAGAAAAAATCTGAGAAGGGTGAAACGGCTATATGGCAGAAGAAAGCAAATGCTGACTCTTGTCGTGCTTCACAAGCTAATACTTGTGAATCGTCAAACCCAGACGATGTCTGGTATTGTTCTTTGCTTAGTATTTATATGATACAGATATCTATAACGTCAATGAGGAAGATTGATATGATTTAATGTGGATTTAACCTCTTTTGTGTGGTTTGTGGTATGTTACTATGCTTAAGAATTTATATCATCCGATTAGAATCTCTATCACCATCATGTCAATTGTATGACCGACGTTGGAGTTGATACGGTTACAGTGGACCTTGGCTCTTTGTCCTTCATTCGTAGGTTTTTCATCTTGGGTTCTCCTGTTGGGTGGAGCCGATTCATAGGGGGACGAGGCAAGGGCTCATGTAGTTAAGAAAAATATCAAACTAAACTGTTTTATCCCCAAATGTTGGACCTACAGAGCAATAGTATTGCACCCAAGATTTTCTATGATTATAAAGTGTTTCCCATTCTAATGCATTATCTTTACTTGTTTCGTGGTACAAATGAGAATTGAGAAATAATGGGAGGGAGGGAAGAGAAGAGGGAGAGAAGTGTGTATAAATGTCATGCACCAAGTACCGAGTAAGAATATGAACCACTAAATTATGCTTTTGGGCTGATTATCAGGTACAAAAAGATGGAGGCATGCAAAACTCCAATTAGTGCCAAAGCTGGTGGGGAGCTTAAAACATTTCCCGAGAGGCTTTATGATGTCCCTCCTAGAATTGCTAGTGGATCTGTTCCTGGAATCTCTGTTGAGACTTACGAGGAGGACAACAAGAAGTGGAAGAAGCATGTACATGCTTATAAAAGAATTAATAAAATTATTGACTCAGGAAGGTATCGCAACGTTATGGACATGAATGCTGGCTTGGGAGGTTTTGCTGCGGCTCTTCAATCTCCAAAATTGTGGGTTATGAATGTTGTACCCACTTTGGCCAAGAAGAATACTCTTGGTGTTATATACGAGAGAGGACTTATTGGAATTTATCATGACTGGTATAATTCTTAACTATTTTCTTTCTGCTCTAAGCCTCCCTATTGTACATCAGGAAATATTATTTTTATAAACTACGTTCTTTGGAAAGTTTCTACCTGAGTTTTTCATTTCAATATACTGCAATACTGGATTGGCCAGCTAAAAAGTTATTCCTGCTCTATAGAAATGACTTTTTCCATTCCGTTTGGTGGGGTGGGGGGAGTCATTTATTACTTGGTTGCTGTTGATTTATTTTCAACATTTGATGTTTAAACATTGAATCACATATATGTACAAGAATATAGGGAATAAATCTCCTCTGTTCAATAAAAAGAGTAAAATTTTCAAAAAAATTTGCACATGTCAATAATAAATTATTTTTCGTAATTATCCTTAAAACTTAGTCAATGTTTGAGCAGTGTTGAAGCTTGAGGACATTACCTTTTATGGTATCATTAATGAAGTAAGACCTTTTTCTGTGGAACAATTCGTCCCTTCTTTTAAATGGGACTCCTTGTGGGAAGAACAATCATCCTTATAAGTTTTTGTCAAATGATGGTTGTCATTGAATAGTTACTTTAGGCATCACAGGCAGTAGTTTTTTTCCCTTGGCCATGTGTTCTTTGGTTGCCTGCTTCATGTGTGCAGCTAAACCTGGTGCCCCAATCTAAACTTGAACTATTCAAATATTTTTTATGTATTTATCTTCCTTTTTGACTTAAAAAAAAAAGAAGTTCAGACATATATTCAATTACTCCTGTGTTTCAGGTGTGAAGCTTTCTCAACTTACCCAAGGACATATGACCTTATCCATGCCAATGGTCTTTTCAGTTTGTACAAGAACAAGTAAGTAAATGCTTCTAAACTTTCAGTTTGAAGTTTATACATCAGTATGCAATACTGGGGTTTCTTGAGGTGCCCCTCAATTATTGTTGTATAAAAGATCTTATATATCAACTTGTTGATTTACAGGAATATTTAAGCTTGTCAATGTGCCTTTTGACTGCATTTGCCTACCAGATTATTAAAATAACTGTTAGTCCAAAGAGTGATAATATATTAATAATTGGAAATCTTTTTGGTTGAATCTCAATCCTGGGGAAGATGTTCCTTTCATGTTGCATATGGTATAGATAAAGGTAGACTAGTCAATTTTCTTGACGAGGATATGGCTATTCACATTATTGGATTCACACGCAATGTATTTGATAGTATAGGATAAGACAAACAAAAAAAGAAGAGGTTAGCTTTGTGTTTCTAGTCCTAATTCATAGTATTCTCATGTGTTGACATATCATATTGCACTGGTCATATTAAATTGATAATTATTGCATCATATCTTCTATCTCTAGTACTTGTTCCGTAGCTCCATAGCATAATACTGAAAGTTCTTAAATTGAGTTGCCAAACATGTAGCTGGATTTAAAAAGAACAATGCAAGTTTGTGAACGAATAAAAAAAGAAAGAAGGAAAAGGACATGATTGTTACGTATTGTAGCAGCAGCACCAATTCGTATCTGATGAAAATTTTAACAGATGTGATTTTGAAGACATTCTACTGGAGATGGATCGGATTCTGAGGCCCGAAGGTGCAGTCATAATCCGTGATGAAGTTGAAGTACTCATCAAGGTGAAGAAGATCGTTGGTGGAATGAGATGGAATACTAAAATGACGGACCACGAGGATGGCCCCCTTGTACCGGAGAAGATTCTTATTGCCGTCAAACAATATTGGGTCGCAGGAGAAAACAACTCCACATCCTCACAGTAAAGTAAAAAAAAGGGTAAATGGCATGATTTGAAGCAGCAATACTTTGCTTTGTATTACAAGTTGATTGTAGATTTGTAGTTTTCACCCTTTGTTCTATTAGCAGATGAAATTCCATCCGAAGGAAAAAAGAGGGTGAGGGTGGGACTTGGTGGTGAACGGTGGTTGTGGGTGGTGGATTGTGTCTGGGACCATTTGCTGTATGTTAAACCAAAAAATTTGTTCAATTCAATCACTTTTTTGGTCAATTTGAACAAGATATGGCTCTTGAAGTTTTCTTTAGTTGCTTTACAAGTGATTACATTTACAAATACAATTATACAAGAACTGCAGAGCATAAAAATATGTTCCACAGCAAGGGTAAGTAAAGCCCTGTAACAGAGGAAATGCAAGTCACAACCCGGTGAGATTTGCATCTGGAAACAATTGATTTGAAGTCCTCAACATTAAAAAATGTATTATGAAATTCAATATACACTTATTTACTATGTTTTAAATTTTTTCTATTTTGTAGTATCAGAGGTCACTGTTTAGATTCACACACTCGTAACAACCTCTTCACTTTTCTCATAACAACTTTTTCACTTTTCAAAAAATGTGATCATATGACCATTTTGGTCTCATGTCAGGTTATATATTAGGTCAAATTTACCCATGCTTTTTTATGTCTATTATTTTCATATCCATACAGACACCAAAATTTATTAGCGTGAATTATTTATAAAAGAAGATTATCTTGGTCACATGTCAAGTCAATTTATTTATATGCTTTTTTATGTCGATTATTTTCATATCCATACCGACACCAAAGCTTATTAGTTTGAATTATTTATAAAAGAAGGTACAAAGAAAGCAAGTTATATATTCTGAACAATATTCTTTTTTAAGTCTTCAATAGTCGATTAGCTTAAACTAATTTGGATTAAATTGGATATTACTTTCCAAAAGAACAAGAGAATTTTGATGAACATCTTGTGGCAAATTGATGCATGGACCGCATGGTAATAAAGAAGGGGACAAATAGGACAATAACTCATTTTGCAGATTTCCAGCCAGAGAGACAGAGGACAAAATCCTGGCCCCTTGGCTTAAAAGGCTCCATTTTAATATGCATCTTACCAAACTGAATTTATAAATATTCGGTTATTACATTAAACTATTACCGATCGTTAGTTGGGACAAAATTGTCACTTTAAAATAAGATATATTTAAATTGTTCCAAAACAATCTCAAAATCTTAAATTATAAATAAAAGTTCAAAATCTTATACTTACATTTTCAGTAAAGTAATAACATATAATTATTCGATTTCAAACTCCTGTCAAGTTTAAAATTGTAAAATTGATTCACTATAATTCTAATGCACCCCAGATATTCATATTTGTGTTTTTTGAACTCTCAAATATTCATATTTGAAACAGAGGAAATATGTAATTAAGTTCAATAACTTGAATCCTACAATTTATCCTAAACTGAGGATTCAAAATTAATGAACGAAAGTTTCAATTTAACTCAAACGATAAAAAGTACTCTTTATGACTTAGAGGTCATGTGATCAAATTTTATGGGTGAGCTTGACTCGTATTGATATGCAGAATTTTTGGCCAGCAATCTGGCTGTCACTGGGTCAGTACTTCAGCAGATGAAGAGAAAGACAATTTGGTATCAGTCTCCTCTCAATTCTTAACTTCCACAAAATGCGCGCTTGACTATTATTAGTTGGGGCATGAAAATGGAATTTAATGAAACAGTAGCCTGTTGTGATGATATTGGGCATTGCCCAAAATTTATGCACTTAGATCCAAATGAGTACATGTAAAAAAGTCCAATATATGATCATCAATGTATTATTACAATCAAGAAGTCTTGGAACTGGCTATGCATGCAACATGGTAAGCCACATAAAAAACAGTGAGTGGCCCCTTCTTCAAACTAAAAAATTTGCATATTTTCACATGCCATAATCAATTGCGCAAGGTGCATGTGACTTGACGCTTGAAATTTCAAGATTTTACTTTAAGGTAACCAGTGTTATAGCAAAATTGTGTTACATATTTAGGATGGACAATAAAATAATATATATAAAATATTGATAAATTGGGGTGAACAGTCGCTCACTTTACACCATACACAAACCAATGTAAATGAGAAGAGAAAGTGGCGTTTGACCAAAAGAGAGCTTGAGTGGAGAGGAAAGAATATGAACGGATAAAGTGAGAGAGAGAAAGAGAGCATTGCATAAGGTAAGTGAAGTGACCGACTGCTCACCATTTTTAACTTTTTTAAATACACCAATTATTTGCAGCAGGGGGATAGAATTGTGGCCAACGATGATGTTCAGGGTTGGTCTGCTAATGCAATGTTGGATCCTGTATGGCCAATATTCCTCTGGAACAAAATCCACAAGGCAACAAATTTGATGGTTTTTTCATGTTATAATATGCATTTCCAGAAGAAGAAGAGTCAAGTTGGTGTGGGTCAGGAGAAACCCTGCTTGCATACAAATGCATGTGTCACAGATTCTAACCTCAACCACTCTTCTAATTTTGCAAGAACTCAGAAAAAACCAAAACTTAAATCCACAAATTTAACAAAAAAAAAGAATCTTGAAATTGAAAATTACATTTTAAGCTCACCCACTTGTTCTAGATTTATGGTACTCATCATTTTCCTTCATTAATGGTGAAAAGATTGAGCTGCTGTCATGGATGATGAAATCATCTGTAATATGAATAATGGAATATATAGTATAACCACACACCATTAGGATTACTATTTAGGTAACTATATACAAAGACCATATACCAATGGACTAGTTATGAATGGATATTTGCAAATTACTAACTACATTATTATCAGATATAAAACATAATTTGTGGCCGCTTGTTTTAACTTAAATTTTGGATATTCTAAATTTTGATAGTGTAATTTATACTGCAAGAATCTATATTTTCTAAAATTTAAGCGGAAACAAATAGAGCCAATAACGGATGATATAATATGATCTTGCCATTACTACTATGTAATAATCAAGAATCTGGTTTTACACTTCTGCAGATAAAAAAAAGAAAAGGAAGATATAAAGTACTATGGAGGCAAATTTCAACAGAAGCTAGCTCCACATGTATCATTACCATTTCTGTGCACAATCAACATCATCTTATTGATGGATACTGTTGACAAGGGTAAAAACACTTCCCTAGTGAAATATTTTGAAGAAAATTTGTCAATGCACATCCATATCATATGGGGCCAACCTTCCTTAAGTTTAATACTCCTCATATCTACTTATAGAGAGTTCTCAATAAGACTAATTATAGAACCTCTCATCTCATTCTCTTCCACCTACTTTCTTCCCCTTTGATTGTTTCCACCTATTCTTGCTCATAGTAAATCATATCTAGAATAACCTCTAGATTCCCCTAGTCTGTAGCCCCTCAATTCATGAGTTTGTACTTCTGCAAGAAAAAGATAAACGAGCTATCTTTTCTCTTCTTTTCCTTACAACCTTATCTTCTGATCTCCAGTACTGTCAGGTTTCCTTTTTCGTTCCTTTCCTAGTTTGTGTGTCTACCAAAGAGCAAAGTTCTATTTTCTCCCTTAATACAGAAAAGGAAGGGGGAAAAAAAACTGTAATTGGGTTGCTGTGTTTCTTTCTTATCATAATATCACCTGTTTGATATTTTTTCTTTCCGCGTCACAAGATCTTGATGACAATGGTTACATCTGCTGCAGCCTCGGCCTGCAACACGAATTTCTCAAAGACCTTGTCATTGGAAAGCAACAGTAATCATCGCGATGCTTCCTTCTCCTCTTACTTGCATGGTGGTAAAGGAATTTCAGCACTTGAACTTTCAGAAGCAAATCAAAACATGAGTTCTCTCCTTTCCCACTCATACGAGCACATTTACATTGACAAGAAGAAAGCTGAAGAGAGAGAGATTGGAATATTTTCTGCAGAAAAGTACTTCAAAGGCGCAATGGATGATAATGGAAATCAAAAGACTACTGAAAATAGTACTAAAAGGTATCAGAATGAGAAAGAAATACCGGTGCATATCGATCCTGAGAAACCAAAAACTCAGTCCGGTTCTCCAAGTGTTCGTTCCGCATCAAGTTGGACTAGCCAAAGCATGCTACTGCCAACAAACCAGCCACGTGGAAAGACAAAGAAAGTCCACCACAAAAGTTTCCTTTCTAGTATTGGCTGCAGTTGCTCCTGCAAGGACAAGAATTCTGTCAAAATTAATGACCATGATGGTGAAAAAACATCGGTAGCTCAACCCAAAAAAGCGAGTGATTTAGTTCAGACAAGCAACTTCCTTTCTGAGGAGAAAACACACTGCAAGAAGTTTGGCGAAATGGGAGTTGGATTGAACAAAGAAGACATTTTTAGCTTCCCAGTTTTAAATTCCAAACAGGGAGTATTAGGACATGATGATTTATCGCAAAAATCATTAGAGGTGTTTGGCTCTCCTGTAATGGAGAAAGAAAAGAAAATTTCGAGTCTTGAAAGAAAAATAAGCATGTTAACTTGGGATGCACTCATTCCAAGACTAGAAGAAATTGAGATTCCAAGAAGTCCACATGCAGTGTACAATGATGACACAGAAAGTGATGCAAGTTCAGACCTGTTTGAGATTGAGAGCTTTTCAGCCAAAAGTAACTCGTGTCTAGCAAGACAAACATCAGATGGCACGTCCAGCTGTGTCACCCCCAGAACTTGCTATGCGCCAAGCGAAACAAGCATCGCATGGAGTGTTGTCACAGCCAGTGCAGCTGATGTTTCGATCATGTCAGACATGGAGGATCTCAGAACAACATCAACCACAAAATATCCCAACACAATGGCCAAAAAAACAAGGAATGCACCAGAAAAAGAGCTGAATAAAAGGCGACCCAGCATGCTTTCGGGTTGTAAGAGTCACAAAGCTGTTAGAGTTGCAGGAGAAATGTACAAAATAAATGAGAAGACAGTGACTGAGCCTCAAGGACGCCATAGGTTGGACCCATGCAAACCAATAGCAAAATTTCAAGCAGAGACTAAGCTAACAGGATATGGTTCAAGGCATGGTCACAAGGGCTTTAATATACGCTCAGCTTCTCCTGCACATGCTTCACATCCCTTGTATATTGAATAATATAGAAAATAGGATTACGATTAATAATGTACATCATGCTTATGAGAGAAGGTTTGGAAATTTGCACCATAATAAGTATAAGAAAATCCAGATTATGATTTTTAGTGTTTACTCCCAAAAGCATAAGAAATCCATTTCGGCATTAGCCCTTTGTATCTCCATTGAGACTCAGTGAAATGTTCAGAATCTTTAAAATGTAAACGGAAAACGTAGTGGCATTTTTGTGGACTATTCATTAGTTTCTGATGAACAACACTGTTGCTATCATACAAAAAAAAAGCTAAAGCTTTCTATCTGCATTTTCTTTTTCAGCATTATTGATAAAAGCTCCAAATTAGAGCTTTTGGTGAGGAACCTGGCTGTCATGCTAAAATTCCCTAGGAGTAACTCAATCCAAGAATTCTTTGAACTATGGTTTCATGTCTTATCTATATTTCCTCTATTGAAGACCACCAGCGCAAAAGGGTGATTTTTATTTCTTTTTTATTTTTTCATGTTCTTTTAAGTTTGTGCTTGAATGTTGGCAACATGTCAAAATAATGAAACTGACAATTTTTATAAAGAAAATACTCATAAAAGATTTATATAACCTGGGTAGATAATATCATTTCACTGAATTAATTTTCTAGATTTTTAACTTTCCCACTATATGTTACAAGAAGTGAATTAACACACTTCTTGTGTGTGTAAAGTCATTGCAGAACCCTCTGTCTATGAGAGAATTAAAGAGATCCAACATTTCCAGTTTAATACAGATCAACCCAGATATAGCCGAAATGTCTTCATCATATTAACATCTAATTAATTTGTTGAAAGAAAGTGGGGCTCTCTCATTCACAATTATAATTAATTTAATAAAGGAATGTCATCTACTGTGACACGCTGCTCTTGTGATGTTCACAGCTACGACGATAAGGTGCCTAATTTCGAATATCACAACTTTTCTCCTTAATACGCTGCAACCCCTTTTTGTCTCAATTACAAAAGGAACAGGATAAGAGAGAGCGATCAACAAATTAGATTTTCTTCCATAGCATTATGAGAAAGGTAAGGCAGCGATGTGATTAATGGGGTCTAAAGATGAGCACAGAGGTAGATAAACCATAAATAGAATGATGGTGATATTATTTTTCTTTTGGGTCACAGAAAAGTTCAGAGGAGAGGCTACCCCATTTCAAGGTAACGCATGTCACCTGCCTCTTTGAAAAGTTGAAAAGTTAAGAGGGAGGGGAGGTTACCCATTCCAAGGGTAAGGACATTGCTTTGAGGATTTAGAGAGGTACTAGCAGATTACTCATTAAGAAAGACTGCCGGAGATTCAAACCTAAGCCGTTCAAGTGAAGTAATCGAACCTTACTGACGCCAACGTTGGGGAGTGATGATGAATTCATTCATTCGCAACTAATTGGATAGGGAAATCAAGTAAAGAAAAAAGTGAGAACACTAAATTAGCTTTTGATGCAGTCTGGTGTCTTGACTATGAGGTTTCAGAAGGGGACATCTGTGATAATTTGAGTTAGAAGTTAGATAGGAATGAGGAGTGCAAGCTCACCACAAGGTTGTATAATCTTTGTCATGGACCACTACGAAGAGATAGCATTTAGTGTGTTGTGACGTTGAGTTCTAAAAAAGACCCCCACCATATTTAGGCTTCAATGTAGCCATGGAGAGCTGTCGGTGATTTCAAAAGTCATATCCATTTCTTAACCAACTTCATTAACAGGGTCATTAAGAACAAGGCATATTGGTCTCTGCAATGAAATAATTGCAGACACTAGCCAAGTGGTCCTTAATGTAGTTTACTCCTTTATAATGAGATGAATGTCTTGATGGTGGACATATGGTTAAATAAATTGACCTGGTTTTAATGGCAAAAGGGAAAGGACATATTGTGAGAAAGATGCAGCTCATATGAAATCTTCAAAATGAACTAATAATATGGTATAGAAATGGAAAGACTTAAAATGTTCACAACGAAGCATTTCAAAGGGTGTAGTTTCTAAGACATACATAAATACCGGAAGTATGTAGATATTAAGCGTTTGTTTGGTTCCAATGAAAATTGACTTTTCATTGGAAGTTGTACTTCTTTTCTATCTTTCTATCTAATTCCCTTAAAAAATTTATAGAAAATATCATTATTACGTTTAGTTGACATCGATGAATTTACATTTCTTGGAAATTCATTTTCGATGAATTTACATTTCTTGAAAATTCATTTCCTAGTGTTTGGTTTTTGGTTCAACTATATACTTCCCATTTAATGTGCTTCAATTTACTATTGTACCCTTCACAATTATTAATTTTGTAAAATAATTGTCATTTTTTAAATTAATGATACGAGAAGTATGATTTATTAAGAGAGTGAGTAATTAAATTTTCATGTTGTGTGATAACTTCTACTTCCTAACGAAGTTTCAATTTTCTTCTTTTTTTTTTAATATCAGTCAAACAACTTTATAAATTATCACTTTCTAAAAAGTTAAAATTCATATGCATATGGTAACTCATAGGGAAATTATTCATGTGCAACTGTCCTTGTCAACAATATTTAATTCTTGTTTGGAGTACACGGACTCTAATATTCTTTTCTTTGAAACAGAGTTTAGCAACAAATCTTCTGCTCCAATAATAAGCAAAAGTTCACCGACATCAACCAATATATGTGAAGCGCCTCCGTAAAAATATATATCCTTGGAGCAACTAAATATACTAACTTGCCATGCACAATAAACTTTACTGGAGATACTAACCACTACATATCACCAGCTTCAGTTGCATTCAAACCTGAGCGCATTTACCAGAAAAAGTGAAGAATGAAACTCATCTTCGACTGAAACTCAACTTGTCAATCTCCCACCCAGGAGAAACAAAACATTGGTATATTTTGGCATGCAAGTTTCCCAAATTTAATGAATCTAACCGATTTAATCAGAGGCATATGAAAATCCAAGCGGAAGTCCAAAACCACATCCAGACTAAGCTATTGTAACATTGTGAATCCTAGTGGGATATCCTAAACATATAACTAAGTTCAGAAGGGCTGCTTGATTGTAATATCACATAGGCAACTTAACAAATACTAACATTTGTATTATAATACTCAAAAGCTGATTTCAAGTTGCATGAGTCCAATCATTAACTGAAAGCAATAAATACTAAAAATGGGATAGAAAAGGTCATCAGCAGCTTCCAAGACATCAGACTTGGAATGAGGTCCTCAATTCACTAGTTCAGGTATCAAACTCAACTTACATGGATGGGCAAGCACCACCAAAACAATACAACAATATAGGTATGTACATATTACATAAAAGCAATTGCATCGTGGTATTTAGTAAAAAATATTGGTGGATGAGGGAATCCACTAACATAGTATACATACATATCTACCAAAAATGGCTCAGCTCTCCTTGTACTCTTTAGAGGGTCGTGCTTCAAGGCCACCTTCTGCTCTCTTCTCTAGTGAATAAGGCATGTAGGTACCAAGAATTCTATCCCATGTAACGAAAAATGGCTGTGAAAAGTTATATTTGTTGCCATAAAGTTGGTGGTGAATATCATGATAAGCAGAGTTGTTCTTAAAGACGAGATGGAAAAGGTTCCCTGGCAACCACAATCCGCAGTGGTCGTCAACTGTTTTGATGGTAGCAAAGGAAAAGAAGAAGATGGAAGCCCGAGGGGACATGCCTGACAAAAGGAAAGATAGAGCCCCACCAACTGTATCTAGAAGAAGACCCTCCAGCGGGTGATTATATAGAGCTCCAAATGCATAAGGGACAACCAGACGATGATGCTGAGAATGTATATGACGGTACAAAAACTTGTTCTGGTGCATGTATCTATGCATAAAATACTGCCAGGTATCCAAAACCATCATGGCAACTATGAATTGTCTAGCAAGAACAATAAGAGAAGCCTGCTCGACCGAAGCATCAGCATCACTTCCAGTAACCTGGAAACAAGATATAATATAGATTAAGTAACAAGACCACTTAATAAAAAATTAAGCACTCTTTTAAAAGAAAATTAGAATATTTGACTCCATTTGTTAAAAAGTTGTTCTATAACAATATCAAATTACAAATCTAACACACACACACACATATATATACTCGCAGCTAGTACAAACAAACAAAAAGCAAATATAAAGATAACAATTAAAAAAAAAATTGTGCGTGTGTGTGTGTGAGAGAGAGAGAGAGAGAGTAAACAAAACAAAGATAAAAGAATAACAAAAGAAAATAAACCATCATAAAAATAATATGCAAGATCAATCAGAACAGAATTGGCAGCAAAACAAAAGTAATATGCTGCTCGAACACACTACACAAGCAAGCTTGACTTACTAAAAGTAAGGAATGAAGCGATGTAAGAAAATAACAAGATAACAAGTAAGAAATTAAGGAATACAGAATATAGTTGATTCAGGTTTGACCTACAAAAGTTGGAATAATATCAAGTACATATATCATTTATTAAGCTCAATGGTATTTTTTGTCCTCCCCAAACCCTAAATGTTGTTAATAAAGACAGCCATCCTCTATAAACCAATAACCTCACTGAAATCATCCATACCAAATTACCAAGCTTACATATTAAAAAAACAATACCACAAAGAATCTACTTTGAGAAGCGTAATCATTTATTGTGTTTCTTGTGAAATTAAGACATGTCCACACATTTCCCAACTGAAACCTAGCAAGATCTATTAGAAAATAGCATACTCTAGGATGTGAGAAAAAATCAATATGATTCCAAAATGCAGAGGTCCTACAAAATCTAAGTTAAAACCAATACATCACCAATCTGCAATTATGAACTGCTAAAGCTGTAATTGTGCCATGTGTCACCATTGCAGAACACATGAACATAATGGCACCTTTTCTGCTAGTAGGTTCGCATATACATTTTCATGAGATCCTGGGAGAATTAGATCTCACTGCACTGAACACAATAAACTCCTTGTTGTACCAAAATAGAGCAATGGATCTAAGTCCAACGTCCTAAATTAGCAAATATGATTCAAAAACATAGAAAGATAACATGTCACTACAGCAGCCGCACTTTCAGATCTTCCTATTATCTTTTTATCAAATTATTGAACTTAAATTGAGGTCCAGTGTCACATTAATCAAAATCCATGACAGGCTATAAACTCCTTCCTCACCCGTCAATAGTTAAGGGCTTCAGAATGCTTCTTGACCCAAAATTATGAACACACTCTTACAGCTTAATGAACAGAAGCATTATTTCCCAAGCAGCTAAGAACCCTTGAACATATTAAAGCAAAATGACAACTTTTTGATACCCATTAATCCATTATGCTAGAAGGGTGAGATGACATCACAATCACCAGTTATGAGATTTATTACAGATCCCGATATGCCCAAAACTAAAAGGAAAAAAAAAAGCGGCACAAATAATCAAAACAAAATAATATAGAGAATTATGGACGGTACCGTGAATAATATGATGGCAACAACGGCCTGAACCGCTTGCTGGAGAAGAACCCCTTTAACGACCGTCGTTTTGGATACTAAATTCTTCTCATCTTCATCTTTCTTGGAGTGAAGCCTATATTGGTCAAGAGATCCAAACATCAAATATATACCCGAATATGCCCAATAAACCACAAGCGGCACCACCGTCCCTAACAACTCATCCGAAATACTGTACCCCATTATCTCCATCTATCAATCTACAGAGTTAGAAATTCTCGAAATTGAAGAAATCAAACCGAATTGAAACCCAATAAAGCAAACCCAATTGAACCCTAAATTAATTGGGAAATCTAGGGTTTCAACGGCAGCACAGACTCAGAAAGATGAGAGAGAGAGGATCGTTCAAACCAATTCTGAGATGGAAAATAATAATATCTTGGGTTTCTTTTTTCTTTCTCTTTTTCTGAATTTTATTAAGCTTGTATTTATTGCCGTTGATTAGTTTTATGATGACGACGTGTCAAAAGATAACACCATAAGATGCTGTTATGAACTGTACACGATGATGATATTTATCCTCTAGATAAACGCATTGGGTGAACTTCGTTGACCATTATTCCACGTTTGACCGGTTTATGCCGAGTAAACGGAAAAGGAACACCAAAGAAATATCTTCTGTCGTTGGCTCTTGTCAATCAATTGTCATTATCTTTCGTTGATAATATCTTTATTTTCTGATATTGGAGTAATAAATATATTTATATATATATACTCCGTATAATTTCTTTAGAAGTATTTAAATTATACGATTCAAGGGGTATGTTTTTTAAACATACATCTTATATAGACTATAGTAGTATATATAGGACTTAATTTCCAGTTTAGAAAATATTTCTATATTAATTCCTTAAGTCAACCACATTAATTCCATAAGTCAATTGAATTTGCAATGAGATGTGTGTGTGTGTGTATATATAAGTGAAAACTTGAAAGGAAAAATAATTCTTGTATTCCGAAGAACAGAACAGGTAGACACCAACGTTGAGTCTGGTATTTTCCAGCTAAAATTGCAATAGGTCCGCTGCTTTGTTGAAATATATTTAAAGAAAAACAAAATAGCATCATGTACAATAAATTGACGCATATGACACATGGCACAACTAATATTTCCATAGTTTCCAATTTATTACAACTTTAGTCCACATTGTCAACAAAGTTTGCCAGGTAAAAGTTAAATGGATTTTGCTGGCATCAAGTCCAAATGAAAGAATTAATAAAATTCTTGATATTCCATAAATAGTTTTTCTGCTGTAACTAACTGTATATAACTCATTTGTGTTGTTTTTCACCCTTCAATCATTTCATTTCGAGTCCTCCAGAGCTACCTTGTAACAAAGCACAAACAATTGGTACAGTAAAATAATGTATGCATACTTCACACTGTTTCCACCTCAGTATCAGGAACCAACTTTGGAAATTTGAGTTTGGCTTGCTTCGACCTCTTAGCAGAAACTAGAGAACAGTTAAAAAAGAATTTAATGACATATTAGCTGCATTAATCTTGCTGATTTCTGATAAAGCCTAAGAAATGTTAAAGTTGGAAATATATAAAGAGAAGCCCTCACTACCTTTTGCCTTGGTCTTGCCGTTGGATTCCATAACATTAGATTTCCACTCTTCATAAGCATGCTTCTCTGTTCGTTTACGCTTTTTGTACAATGAAATCTGCACACATAGAAATCATTATGCATGGACATATCGGGTAAACGTAGAGTGCTCGATTCTAGTTTCATGAGAGAAAATGTGAAAACCCACTGAAACTTTATTAAGTGCTTTGAATTAAACATGTTCCACATGTAAGGTCAGAACTACTCAAAGTACATGTCTAGTGAATAAACAGAGTTAATATTTTAGCAAGATTAGAATGCTATTATATGTCAATCCCAGGCCACTTTATCATGCTTTTGCAATTCTAATTTCTGCTGCAAGCAGACAAGGATACTGCAATGTGGATGTGGTGCTTCATATCGAGGGCAGTAAGATGTATGAGGCCAGAGAACATCGAGTTTGGAACTCAATAGATACACTATTAGAGAAGTAAGAAATTATACCAAGACGCGAAGTACTATTATTGTTGGAATGCATTAAGTTACAAGGTCCTTTGCCCAGTCAGCCTAGAGGCTAGTGGATGGTGATGAATGTATAACGGATAGATAGGGTTCTTGGGAAAGCATGTAGAGCTGGTACGTGGTAACTACTGTAATTTAAACCTATAAGATAAATCAACTTGATACATATGATATTAAGAAGGATATCGATGTATCTAAGCTAGGAACAAATACGGAATTTCCATTATACTTTGGTACCACCCGTAATCTTATGATCTAGATGAAACTATCAATACAGCATGTAGGACAATCTCCAATCAAAATATGTGTATACCTACCTCCTCTCCATCATCGGATGAATAACCACCTTTCTCAGTCCCACGTTTCTCAGGCATTTCATCTAGAAGATCTTCACGCATATATGTTACATAATTACATTACCATATGTGATGAAAGTTAATTGTACCAAGTGTATTAAGATGAGGGTGATGCGTAGATTGTTACCTGGGTCTCCAGTCACTTTTTTAGGATCATTTTTCTCCTTTGATATTCCAAAGTTATCATGGCACAGATCCTTCATGGAGGCAGAGACCTGTTATATGTTCCCAAATAGCTATCACTAAGCAGCCAAGTTGGTAATCACATAATCAATAACATTAGGTGGTTTTGCCTGGAAAGCTGTATTTCTTACACTAGAAAATTCAGATTCTGATGTGCCACAGAGTTCTATTAACTTAATCTTGTCAACCTTCAGCTGCCAAGTACGGAGAGAAATTATGAGCACAAACTTGCTATACTACGCAGACAATGAGTATGCTAACTTCCCATCTTGGTCTCCCCCGTGAATGAGAAATATAGAGAGCAACATAAAATGGAATCACATACCTTGTGTCGTTTTGCACACAAGTAGAATGCTACCGCAGTAAACACAGGACGCGAGAAGTCAGCACTTGCTCGACGTGAAGTTGGTAACGATGCAAGGAATCTATCCCTGTATCTGCAAATGAATAACAATGTTAGGATCCCCATTATCCAACCAGACACCATCTGATCTCCCCACCCAACCATTTAAGAACACTACCAATGAAAACAATAAATTTCTAAGAATCCAATCATTGCATCACCAAAAATTAACCTGCAAATACCCCAGTAAATAAATTGCCTAAATTTTATGCTCCAACTATGGTTCACACATATTGTCAAACACATAATAAGAAAACCAATAGATATGCTCATAAATCATAATAGAATGAAAATTACAAGGATAAGCCTTTCTGAACCAACGGAATGAGCCTAATACAGCCAAATTGAATCCCCAATTCTCGAATATCAAGCTTGTTCCTGCAAAAATATATTTGTAGCTCTAGATATCAGCCTAATTGAATCTCAATCAGGACCCATTGATTTTGAAGAAATTATTGACATTGTAAAAACAAAACATTAACGGAAGAGCAAGAACTAACTTGACACCAAGGCCATTCTGCATTGCAATGAGACATCTGTTGTAAGCCTTTTCAGACATCCCACTCAACTTTATGGCACTCCGACGATCAAATATGACTTGTGCTCTACAATCATTACAAAATCACTCTCAAAATTAACACACACACACACACACACACATACACATATAATACGAATCCATAAGTAGCAGAAAATTTAGAAGATTGAAATGTAAGTACCCAGTAGCAGCAATCTCCAGGCAGATAATAGCCTTACAAATTTCACCCTGCAAATTAACATTAAAAAACAAAGGTGGAGCTGTTTATTAATGAAAATTCATCAATAGAAAACCATTTGATCGATGGAGATGTTTGATATACTTACTATTCCGATAACGGAAGAATTGAATTGAATATCGGATAGGCGCCGGAGCTCGGCGGCTTTTCGAACCAAATGCTCGGACTCCGAAAGCCTCAGCTTGTTAGCTAAATCGGTGAGATCCATCTTCTTTCCTTCCGATCACTTCGTCGGAGTGGCGGAGAAGGGACCATCTTAGAGTGAGAAATGGCGGTGATAATATCGAGAAGAGAACACAACAACGGCGGGAACAATGAAAATATTGAGTTTGATTTTCGCGCCAACATTATACTGACTGATGTTACATATTATTTGAACAGTTCTAACTCTTTGACCGCATAGCGCAGTGGATTAGCGCGTCTGACTTCGGATCAGAAGGTCGTGGGTTCGACTCCCACTGTGGTCGAATATATATATTATCATGCTTTTAATTTTTTATTTTTGCCTCGTCTTCTGTTTGTTTCCATTTTATACTCCTTTGCGGCAGAGAGTAGCTTTGTAGTATTCGCCCAAATTCTAATGGAGGCATGTTCTTTCTTCAGAACCCTAAAATTGAAATCTTCCAATTTGAAGCTCACCACCAATTCTTTTGTGGGTGTTCGTGCTTCTTCTTCATCTCCTTCTGCAGTTACTCTTCATACAGGTTAGTTTCTCGAAGTTCGTGTCTCACCCACTTGGCAGAATTCTACAATTTGAACAGAAAAATCCCCCCACCATCTGTTTATTTTGGTTAATGTGTTTTTTTAGAAGGCAACTTAGTGAAGAGAAAGTATGATGCATTGCTGTTGGATGCTGGAGGTACCCTTTTGCAGTTGGCTAATCCTGTTGAAGATACCTACTCCTCAATTGGTCAGAAATATGGTTAGTGTTTGAAATTTTCAGTGAATTGATTTTTTTTATTAACAATCACTTCATTGGGTATTTCAAGATTTTCACTTTATATGATGCCTATGTCCGCTAAAAGAACATAATTTCCATGGTAGTTTTTTCTTAATTCTTTTTTCCATCTGTAGTAATGATCCATTTGTGTTCAGGCGTAATCAGTTTTAGGTATAAAGGTTTCTAGAATTTGGAGTTCTAACTTATTCTGCACTTGCAGGTTTGAGTATGTCCCCTGCTGAAATAAAGCAAGGATTCAAAAGAGCCTTTTCTACGCCATGGCCTGAAAAGCTTCGGTACCAGGTAGAATTCTTGGATTATTTTCTATTCATGCTCTGTGCTCGTTCACTTTCAAAACGCGAGCATATTAGACTGCTATTTCTTTCTGTAATTTAATAAGATAAGAAATTTCATGTGGATTGCTAGTGCTTGTTCGATATGGTATTTTACTAACAGAACTTGGAAAATCTTCTTTTTATCAAATTATAATTCAAATGCTGTGTACTAGGTATGTATTTTGTTTTATGCCTTTAATTATTTCTCGCTAACTGTCTTATTAGTGATAAGTATAATAATGGTTGTAATGTTCTTCGCTGCTAGAGTTAAACTGTGGTAAGAATTAGATAATCTGTGGCAAACAAACCGTGTAACAAAGATTAGTCGACTTGCAGCTGTCCATTGCTGTTAATTCAGAAGAAACTATAATACTAGTGGATCTTACCTTAAATTTCAATGTAGAAAAAGGAGATACACTGATAGATTATAAGTATTGATAACCATCTAGGGCCAATTTATCAGTTTTCTTCAGAAGAATGTGTGTTCTTGTAGTTTCAAACATGATAGAGAAAATGTGCATTTAAAATCATGTGGTGTTTCATATGATTGACAGGGAGACGGAAAGCCATTCTGGAGGCTTGTAGTATCTGAAGCTACTGGTTGTGCCAGAGATGATTATTTTGAAGAAGTGTATCGGGTGATCATTCTTGTTAATACAAATATTCCAACTGTTGATTAGCAGATCATATCTTAATGTTAATGTTAGCTTTTGTCAGTACTATGCAACTGGTGATGCATGGCGTCTTCCTCCTGGCGCCTACGAAACAATTGTCATCTTGAAAGATGCTGGAGGTTATATTCAACAAGAATTTTCCTTAATCTGTTGCAGGACATAGTCATTGTTTGTTTCGGCTTAAATTTTAGAGATTTTAGATTCTTGTAGTGTAATTTACATTATAAGAATCTAAAATCTCTAAAATTTAAGTTTAAACAAACAAGGACATAATGTGCTGATTGTATAATCTCACTTCATTTATGCCACATTCCCGTTTAAAGTGATGTTATGTGCCACAGTTAAATTGGCTGTTGTTTCCAACTTTGACAATCGTTTGAGGAAGCTATTGAAGGATCTAAATGTTGTGGACTTGTAAGCCCATCAATGACCTTTACCTTTCAGCCTCTTACTATTAATTGTTCCCCACACAGTTTTGGATTCTTAGTACCGTTAAACGTTTATACTGCTGAAGTATTTTAGGGTCATATTGTCCTTGGGACTATTTGGCTGTGAGATGCATGTGGTGGTGTTATCAGCCTTATAAGTTGAAAGTGCCCCCAAAAATCAAAAATAGGCCCACATAAAAGTGAAGTCTCATTTGAACATAGTTATTTGTGTGGTATTAATTTAAATTCAATACTTTTATGTCTTTATAACAGATGAATATCTAATTTAGATTTAGATGGTACTTCGGAAAAATTATATGATATGTTATCCTCCTATTAATCTCGGGAAAGGACGTGGCACTCGTCGATTGGATTGGATGATGTGTTTTTTGCAAGAACCCTTTGCTGTTAAGATTATATTGTTCGTGAAGATATTGCCGCTGTGCTTGCACATTGAAAATTATAGGATGTAATCTTCTTCTGTTTTATAGGTTTGATGCTGTAATCATATCTTCGGAGGTTGGGTATGAAAAGCCGGATGCAAAAATATTTAGAGCAGCTTTAGGTATGCATTTTACTTTAAACTTCAAATATAAAATTATCTTTGCTTATAACATAATGATGGAGAAGAGGTTAGATTTTGTGCACAAATTATGAATCAATTTTCAGCATGGCAAGACTAAGCAAGTTACTATTTGGTTACATAATGATGAAAACTTCCTGATGTTTGGCCATATTTAGACCAGATTTGTGTGGACGCTCGTAAAGCAATACATGTTGGAGATGATCAAACGGCTGATAAGTCGGGGGCCAATGCTGTTGGGATCCATTGCTGGTAGGTTTAGTCGTGGTTGCAAGATATCTACTCTATTCTTTTAACATTTGCAGTTGCAATTTGCAACTCATGCTATACGGTGATATTATCACTTCGTTTCCATTTGTTTCGGCTTCAATTTTAGATATTCTAAATTGTGATTCACACTGCAAGAATCTATAACTCTCCAAAATATAAGCCGAAACAAATGGAATTTATATCATACAAAGTTCCCCTTATGGCTTATGAAATTATGGATGGTGTTGTGCTCGTGTCTTAACAAGCGATGATGGTCTATTATGCAGGTTATGGGGAACAGATGTAAAAACCTTTTCTGATGTACAGCATCGTATACTAAACTCGGAGCAATAGCTTATTAGCTTTCACGCCAACAAGTTACTTCATTTTCAGTTCCATATTACTCCCAATGTACTAATAATAATATAGGGTGTATCTTTTGTAAAGGTTGTCCCTTGTGCGCCTACAGGACTGGCTGGTGGACCTCCAGGGTGCATAAAACTTGAAATTTTGAAACAAATCGTTTTTGGTTGTTTCTGAATTGGAAATACCTATTTTGAGACTATAAAATAACATTAATTTTCTTAATTGTCACGTCCACTATCAATCAACCAATATCAATAAAATTTATATAAAATCTTCAATATTTTCAAGGTCTCAAATTCAATGAGTTAAGTTAGTACGATTCAATTAATTTAGTTATTATTTTTGTTTCATTTTTATGGCATACGATTTTTTTCTTATATTTTTTTAATTCGAGTTGTGCGAGTGGTTTTCATACACCGAATTTTGAGAACGAGTTCAAGGTAATTAGATAAATAGGTCATCGATTTAAACCATTTGAATAACATAAAATAAAAATCATCAAATAGTTATTCAACTATTACAAGAAAAAATAATTAACAAATAAAACCAACATAATTATACGGACAATACATAATTAAAAAAATCACGGATAAACATTAGTTACATATTGAAAAAAATATAAATCATATATACGCAACTAAAATATGAATAAAAACATGATAGCACTAAAATTCAAAATAAAAGAGTACAGACACACTATCAAATACATAGTCATCATAAATATAATAGTTACAAAAGTTACTAAGTAAAATTTATATAAATAGACCTCAAAATCTTCATAAACATGACCACAAATTTTAATAATCAATATAGATATTCTCATAGTTATTTATTAATCAAGTATTTATATTCAACATAAATTTTAAGTTCATTACTATATTTAAATAATTGAAAAGTTTATAAATAAACACATAATTTAAATAATTTACAATAAAATTATATAAAATGAGAAAAAGCATGTCCATATTTGCACGGACAATTAAGCTAGTTTCTACTATCGTCACCAATGATGTTCCCACCGTCACCATTATTGTCACTGCTATTACCATAAATAACAAGGCATTTATTTTAAATAAATGTAATATTGAACATATATATAAAACTTAAAAAAATAATTTTAAAAAGTCATTATATTTTAAAGATATTTTTAATTTTAGAACATGAAATGATAGTAACAAAGTTACTGAATAAATTATCTAATTGAGATTGAAAATATAATACTATTTTCGTCCAAAAATATCTATCGCTTCACGTGCTTTTAGGTAGTATTTAGTACGTGTTAGATATTTTATAAAATTTAAAATTTTTATTTATATAAAAATTTGATTAAAATATTTTTTATTTTTTATTTTTATTAAAATATCTAATATGTACTAAATATTACCTAAAAATACGTGAAATAATAAATATTTCTGCACTGAGGTAGTATAGGAAATGTCAATGGAACTAAAACAAACGAAAAAAAACAACTAAAATAACCTAATTTATAGATTTCATAAATTAACTTGAAATTATTAATAGGTACTCCCTCCGTACAAAAGTAATTGTTGTTACGTACTTTTAACTAACATTTAGCATATGTTAATTATTTTATATAAATTTTATTTTATATTTAAATGAAAATTTTATTAATATATTCTTAATCTCTAATTTTTATTAAATAAAATAAAATATTTAATTTGTATTAAATATCCACTTAAAAATACGTGCAATAATAATTATTTGTGGTCGGATGAAGTGTTTATAATTTTTGGAATGGAGGAGGTAAGACTTTATACTTTCATTTGAATTATAATGTAATAGAAAACAAAATTGATGAATAAAAAGCATCAAATCGAAATTATAAAGTTCATTTAAATTTAATGTATGAAAGATCAATAAAAGAAAGAAATAATAAAGAAGGAAAAGACCATATTATCCCAAACCTGATGCGAACTGTAATTTGCCAGGTCTAGGTAGGTAGCGTCAATATGAAGCAGAGGACCCTGTACATATATATGTATGTATGTATATATATATATTACAAAAACCCTGTAAACTTCGTTTTCACTTCCTCTTTTCCGAGCTAATGTTTTCAATCTTCTCTTTGCTTCAATTGGTCTGTGATTCTTGGTATTTTTGTTAGTTTCAATTAATTTGAGCGCAATTGTTTGATTATGGAGTACTTTTTTGCATTATTAATATTGCGAATGCTCATATAGACTTTAAATTTGGCGATATATGTTTTTGATTTTTCATAAAGTTAATTTTTTGGTTGCTAGTTGATCTGGGTTTCTGTTAAGATGAGTCAATATCACTTTGTAAATCGCCCATTGTTTGGTGGCTCTATAGTCTGCACTTTCCCTCAAAGATTTCAAGTTAGTTCTTCATTTGTTGATACAATTTTGTTATGGCGTTGATGTTCATTAACATGAAATTATTAAAAAAATTCTAACTTTTTAATTGTAGGATGTGAGCGATGTTCGCCAAGTCCCCGATCATCAGGTTGGTTGAATATTTCTTTTTAAAGTATTTTTTGAGTATAACCGTGACTATTTCTGCTGCTAATTAGTGGGTAATGGGTAATGGGCAATGGGCAATGGGCAATGGGCAATGGGCAACGTGTGTTTTAGTTTCTTCACTTTAAATTAATTTGTTTACTATGGTTTTGAAGGAGGCATTTGTTGATCCTGGACGTGATGAAAGTTTAATATTTGAGCTCTTAGATTTAAAGCATGATGTTGCTGACAATGGAAGTGCTACATGGTTCTTTCAAGACCTTGCCACAGAACAAGATGCTGGGGGAAGCTCGGTAATTTCACTTTTTCATAATCTTATTTGTGTCCCTTTTCGAAGTGCTCTGTGTCACTAAAATTTGGAACAAGATGCTTGGGGGAAACAATAGCGTGATTTTGTCTATGACCATTTGCTTACTCATGTCATGTTCTCAGGTACTTGAGCAGTCTGGAGTGTTTGAGGCCGAGTGTTTGCGGTTTAGAAACATGCCTGCGGTCATTACAACTGCTGTTGGACAAATGGTATGTACAAGTTAGATTATGCCCAATTTGTCAGGTTCTCAGAACTTCGCTGTGTTGTGTTGATGTTTCGGAATTTACCCTTTCCAGTTTAAAATGTTTCCACTATTCAAGAGAACTGATATGTGTGACTTGAGTTCAGACATGTTTTTAGTTAGTTGGAGCACAACCATGCTTTTATATGATTTTCTGAAAAGAGGGAACCTTTGTGATGGCTGAGCACACCCACCACATAGAATTGCACTAGATTTAGGACGACCTTGTTGAGAATATGGAGATGATTGGATCTCTCTCAAAACATATGCTCTGAATTTCATCCTCCGTCATCCACACATCTTACCAACCTTCACCTTCTTTAACTGGCTTTTTTTTTTTGGGCAACAGTAGGGAACGGGCTTGTATTTTATTATGAAACCCTGTACCAACTTGTGTTGCTTTGGCGTAGGCCATCTCTAAGGGACACCAAGGAAGGGAAGCTCAAAATCTTGTAAAAGTAAGTTTTTTGCAGATTAATCATAATCTTTCTGCATTACATTTAAACTAAAATGAACTTACGGAATAATGGCCCCTGCAGGTTTATCTGGCTAATGTGCGCCTCAAGGAAGTTGGCACAGATGTACTTATCACTGCTTACGAGCCGATCTTAATAAAGTAAGTATGAACAATTAGTTGTTTGGCTATTTAAATCAAGAACAGTGTATTCTTGTTTCCTTTAACCCACATGATCATTGGGGGTAAACAATAAAATGCTATATCATGTTACTATGTTCATTGTCACTGTTATCACAGGTGATGCGCATTATATCTCCAGCACAGTATGTTGGAATTACTTATATAGCTTGATTTGATCTTGTCATTTGGAGCTGCAAGGAGATTTATTATGGAATATGT
Source organism: Centella asiatica (assembly GCA_014636745.2). Lineage (NCBI taxonomy): Eukaryota > Viridiplantae > Streptophyta > Magnoliopsida > Apiales > Apiaceae > Centella > Centella asiatica. The sequence goes on along the minus strand of CM025781.1, from coordinate 2,299,739 downwards.
ATATAGAATATGCAGTTGGTATGATTTAGAAGTTAAAACATAGATGACTGTTATTCAGCATATTAGGAGTCATTTGGTGGACAAATGCTAGGGTCTCAAAAAAGTTTCTTAGTTGACAAATGGGCAACACATGGATTGTAAATAGATAATGGTGGCACGTAAACAACTACCATATCATCCTTGTTAGATCACATGTATCTGAGATTCATTTAATACCAGTTAATAGGAGCTTTTATATTCTAGACATTCAGCATCTTAGCAATGCTGGTCGTGATAAGTGTTGCTTAAGCCACTACCATTTGGTTTTACTAAGTCGACTTCCGTTAGTCGTTCGTGTAGGCGGTCCTTCAATGGCATTGATTTTTAATCGCCTGATACGCAGAACCTTTTATTATATGCTTGCAATGCCTGTTCAAAAACTAGTTTCACGATAATTTTTTTGTTTTTTGTTTTTTGGGAAATGGAAAGAAAAGAAACTGAGGAACTGCTTTGTTCATGTTGTTGCAGTCATTTGAGTGAAAGTGCTAGCACAGTTGGGGCTGGTTTAGCTGTACCTGCTGCACAATCTGGATTTATTCCGATGGCTGAAGTTTTTAAAAATGCAGTCTCAAGCTTCAAAATCAATGACTGGAGCCTTTTCGGTGGTGCTGCTGCTTAGAAGAAGAATGTGGGAGGATTCAACTTGGAGAGCTTAGGCCAATAGTAGTTAGATTTACTTATTTCATTGACTTTTTATTTTACCCAAAACATTTTTATATGTTTATATGTTTTCCGTTTGATAGAAGTTCAAAATCTACTTCCTTAACTAGAATTATCAGATCTTCTTGTTATCCAAATGCAAAAATCGTTAGCTAGAGAGTGTCTTTGCTTATCTTCTAATTAATTAAATCTTTCTAATTTACTAAATTGTGCTATTGATCAAGATTTTCACAATTATCTCTTTGCGTGAAAGAGGTATGAATATTAAACTAAATTATTATGGATGTGCAAGTCTAGGACACTAAATAATAAAAATAATAAAAAATCGTGTTATGTTCACTCAGTCACTTTTGATTAATGTTCAAAATACTAAGTTTTTTTTTTTGGTTACAAAAATTGAGGAAGTATTAAAATATGATTGTGTTCAATGGACGTGGCTAGCCATCTGCCGTCGATTAGACGTACCAGCCTAAGTCGGTATGTACTTGCAATGAGTCATCCCCCATCATAACAAAACTTAATTTTCGGTGCCTCTTTTTTCGTGACACATAAGATTCTGCAAGAAATTGGACCAATTTTTCTTACCAAGTTACCAAATTCTCAAACTTTCCATTATTCTTTTCAACTTTCCTTTTACACATGCAATAATCATTAACAGATTATCTCTCTAATTGTATTTAAATAACTATTACACACACACACACACTTACTTAAATACTACTTTGTATTACCCTCTATTAATCCTTCTAAAATTTCAGTTCAGAAGCTCTCCATTATAAGATATTAAACAAGATATATGTACAATGGGTTCAAATAATCTTCTCATGGTGGTGGCAAAGAACATTGATGTCTTTGTTGGGTATGTCAATTTCTTTCATTGTTATGACCGATGCCCTTTGTTTAATTGTTCCTACTTTCTAATAAAAATTGAATCTTGTCATGAATTTAACGATTTTTGTATCAATTTATGTATTCTAAGTATCATGCTTTTGCAAAAAAGCTGCAATGGTAATTTTATTTTGTGATAAAGCAATTTTCTGTTTATTTTGTTATTCTGTCTGTTTCTGATTCTTCTTACTTCTTTGGTTAACAGGCCTGTGATTACTCTTGTTTATCCACTGTAAGTGAGCTTTACTCTGAATATAGTATGAAATTGTCTGTAACATATGCATGCTGAATATTATAGAATTTGTGAGCTTGATATTTTGAGCCAATTAATGGCTAAATATATGTAGATCTCCTTTGGGGGGAGGTATTATGGTATGTGTATAATGTGGATTTTTGAGAAATTTATTTGTAGGTACGCTTCAATTAGAGCTATAGAGACCAAGTCTCGAGCAGATGATCAGCAATGGCTGGCTTACTGGGTTCTGTATTCTTTGATCACATTGTTTGAGCTCACATTTGCCAAACTTCTTGAATGGTACGCCCATACATTCTAACAAAGATGAGAGGGAAAAACAAATCACCCTCATATTTGAGTTTCTTTTCCATATATTCTTGAAACTTGTACTCAAAAAATTAGAAATAGGGCATTTGTTAACACCTCAACAAGAGTATATATTGTAAGAAAACATCTGTTTCATTCAAACTAATGCGACTGAATCTTATTGCCATGTCAAATAATCTTACACATGATAATCGGTGGTAAAATCAGAGAGACTGGTAAAGATTTTCTCTTCTTAATTGATTGGCTCAGGTTCCCAATTTGGCCCTATGCTAAATTGGTTACAATTTGCTGGTTGGTACTACCTCACTTCAATGGAGCTGCTTATGTTTATGGACACTTCATCAGACCTTTTTACAGAAATCCACAAGTTAAAATATGGTACATTCCTCGGAAAAAAGATATATTTAGTAAACCAGATGATATTTTAAGTGCTGCTGAAAGATATATTGAAGAGAATGGACCTGAAGAATTTCAAAGGCTCATTAGCAGGGTATGTACCATTTTACTATACACACACAAACTCATAATTCAGAATAATTCAAATCTTTTTACTTGTTATATACTTATATATGTAAGACCAAATTCTGACATACATATTGTTGATTTAATAGATGAACTTTTTTTTTTATTCTTTTGTTGTTATGGTATGTAATTATAATTTGAAGGAAGTTTTTTATTTTTATTCTTAATTTTTTAACAACTTTTTTTTCTTCGAATATTTCAAATAGGCTGATAGAGAAGCAAGAGCCAGGAGGGGGAACTACATGGTCTTTCATGACAATTATGGATATTGAGGCACGTGGAATGCCATGAATTAGAGAGTCTCGACTTAAACTTCATGTAATAATTTTTTTTTATGGATATAGGGCTTTATTTCATTATGTCTGGTCATAAATTTGTAAAATCAACAATGCCAAATTGGTCTAAAATGAAGTTTGTGACTATTATACAGCGGAGTACTGTTTTTTTTTTTTTACCTCTATATATATGTTTGAAATGAGCATGTTGTGTCTCATTTTATTTGTCTAAAATGAAAGTGTGGCACAAAATTTCGTTTCATGGAGATTAGTACCTTCTTTATATTGATTTACTGCTAGGCAGCCTAGTTACTCCCTCATTTTCCTAGGTTCACCTAATATTTCTAAGGTATTGCTAAAAGAAAACATGCATTATATATTTTTTGAAAAGAAAAGAAACAACCAAATAAGAAAGCTCTGTTTAGAGTGATTCAATTTGATAAGATTAACATATTTGGACTTAAGTTGGATCTATAAGTATGTCATAAACTCTCAATGTAAAAATAGTATATATGGACTTCAAAATGGAATAAATTTCTCTCACACTAAATATTTGTAGTAAAAATAAAATATTTAAAATTGTAAAAGAGTCTACCTTATTCAAACTTATCCTTTAATCGACTTAAATTAAGTTGAATATATTTTACTTTTTTTATTTAAGTTGAACATACTTTACTTAATAAAAAGTTGTGTTTAAGTTCAATTTATTTAAGTAGTCAAACAAACCGAACACCATGTATGAACCAAGTTTACTCAAACTTTTAAATTCAAGCCGAGTTTAAGAAGTTAACGGATCAAAATTATGTTTGAGCTCAGCTCGTGTATATTGACCAAATTTTAAACGAATTAAATTAAACTACAAAAACGAACAGCTCGATTCGCTTACTGCTCTAAAAATATCTATATACTCTTAGTTTTCCTTGGTTTAAACTTTTTAACAAAAATAAAAAAAATGAAAAACGTAAAAACGTAAAACGTAAAAACGTAAAAACGTAAAATTAAGGTTTCATGTTGTTTCTTTTTCTTTTCTTTTTTTAACTAAAGTTGAAAATAATATAGTGCTTGAAAAGTTGAAAAGAGTATTTGGGTCTAGGAACGTTTAATCGATCCATATGAATTTAGAGGTTTTAGTCGTGAGAAATTTTTAGCCAGTACACTATAAAAAAAAATAAATTATGTTCAGTTTGTATATATTTTTATTTTTTTTGCATGTTAATGTTATCATCTAATATATTACGTTATTATATATAATATAATTTTTTTTACAGATAATAATATTATATATAATTACATTAAAAAATATAGTAATATAAACTTTAATAAGAAGAATTAAAACATATAAAAGTTGCACGAGAAGAGAATTGCCCTTTAGACAAACTCTTGTTTTTAAGCCTTTAGAATTGGGCTTGGCGACGCAGGCCGGCCTCCTAGGCTTAGGGTTTCGGCTCTATCGAATATAAATCCAAGTCGTCTTCTTCTATCGTATCTTCCCTTTCATTTTTTTGCCGCTAAGACAGCAATTCGCAGCGGCGGCGGCGGTTTGAGATTGACGACGGCGGCAGCGAAACATGGTGCACGTCAACTTTTATCGCAACTGTAGGTCTATACTTTTCAATATATATGAATTGCTTATATAGTCTTGAAGCTACTTATTTGCGACTGAGCTTAAACGATATCGTTCAATTAATTGATCTTTTCTTTTTCCCTCTAAAGTAAGAGAATGCTTCCAGCTCATTATACATGTAAAAAATCATGTGGTTTTTAGGTTTGGAAATGCTTCCAGCTCATTATACATGTGTTCTGATTTATTTATTGTCTATGCTCTGAATAGGTTCTTATTAGAAGCTTGAAATAGAGATGCATTTAGTTCATTTGTATATGTTTTGATTAAGCTTGGATTTTATTTTTAATTTTTTTGGGGGCTTAAGTTAGCTTTGGGTTTGAATTATTGAAATTTTTTAATGGGTAATAGATGGAAAAACTTTTAAGAAGCCTCGTCGTCCTTATGAGAAGGAACGATTGGATGCTGAGCTGAAGCTTGTTGGGGAATATGGACTTCGATGCAAGAGGGAACTCTGGAGGGTTCAGTATGCCCTCAGTCGTATTCGTAATGCTGCTAGAAATCTTCTCACCCTTGAGGAGAAGGACCCGCGTCGTATTTTCGAGGGTGAAGCCCTTCTGAGGAGGATGAATAGGTATGGGCTGTTGGATGAGAGCCAGAATAAGCTTGATTATGTGCTCGCCCTCACCGTGGAGAACTTTCTTGAACGCCGTCTCCAAACTCTTGTTTTCAAGTCTGGTATGGCTAAGTCGATCCATCATGCCAGAGTCTTGATCAGGCAAAGGCATATCAGGTATATCATAACGGCGTACAATTATAACACAGCAATGCATTCCATATTTGCATGTTTTTCTTACAGAATTTGTATTTTTTATTATTATAATTTTTTCTGTTTTGTTGCATTTGTTGAGGTAGTCCTTCTATAGTGTTTGTTACTGTACTTGTCTCAATAAGTCAGATCAATCAGGTTGCCTAGGATACATTAAAATAGGATGTGCAGTATGGAGCATAGTTCTAGCTACCCTGACTAACAGTACTATTGAAATAGAATTATATATTGTTTCACTTCAGTATTGTATATCATACTCTTAACTGTGGTCCGAGATCAAATTAGGTCCTTGTCTTTGCTTTAGTTATTGGGTAGTCCGTTTAACCTCTTATGCTACTTATAACCAGAACCACTTGACATGGTTGCTGCAATTAGTTGTCTACGAAATCCTTTGGAACGGTCTTTTCGTATGATGTGTTTGTATCTTAAGATGCAAAATTGATCTTTCTTAATAAATTCCTGGATGCGAAAGATTTACTTTGAGAACTCTATATTAAGGTTAACTAAATTTTAGGTTTTTAGAAGTTGCGGAGCTGCACCTGCGTCTTAATTCACATATTTGTGGGGTTACAAAATCTAAGTGTTGCTTTGATGCTAAGCTGCCATGGTAAATATTGTGTTAATGGTTTTGTATATTGAGATTTCCTACTGCTTTTACTGAAGTTAGCACGCAGGTCCACTTATGCTGTGATTAGTATCATTGTTTAGTTATCTCTCTCTCTATCTCATACACACACACACACACACTCACACACCGAGATCGTAGGGACATGAGGCATCTACTTTTTACTCTTGAAGCACTAGTCACATTGTACCATATATCTGTAGTCTGCCAAAGCCTTGGCATAAATCATCTTATCCTTGCCAAAACAAAACAAGAAATGCAAAATACTCTTCGTCTACATAAGAGCATAATTCAAGTATTGGAGAACATAAACCAAAGTGGACAATAGATTTTGTTATTAGGTGCAGGCGCTTCTCATATGACTCATCTTACGTTAACTCGGATAAATAGTATTCCCTCTGTTCATATTTACACGACTTTATAGAGTAAATGTTTTGTTCATAATTAGATGTCATTTTACATTTCCAATGTATTCATTTTAATATAATTCCTCAAATAACCCTATTTAATTACTTAGTTAAAACTATTCTTAAATCAATACAATTTCCAAGAAGGGTTATATTAGATAATGATTATACTCTCACCTACTTATATATGTTTACCTTAATTATAGTACAAATTTCTAAAACATCATGTATATGTGAACAGAGGGAGTAGTTTCCTCTGTGGTAGATATGTAATTCAGAATTCATGGATGTTGTCAGTATACTGAACATATGTTTTGGTCCTGATTTTTTATGTTGAAATTCTTAACCCGTTCAACTATTCCTTTTTGGATGTTGTAGGGTTGGAAGGCAGGTAGTTAACGTGCCCTCATTTATGGTGAGGATGGACTCTCAGAAGCATATTGATTTCTCACTCACAAGTCCTTTTGGTGGCGGCCGCCCTGGGAGAGTGAAGAGAAGGAACCAGAAGGCTGCTTCAAAGAAAGAGCAAGGTGGTGGTGATGAAGAAGAAGACGAGTGAGGCCTTTGGATCGGTTAATTTTCCAGCAATAAAGTTCCAACCATAGCTGGGTTCTATGTTCTATCATTGTTGCTCTTGGTGAAATTTTAGTTTGTGGCTCGAGAACTCAAGTTGTAGGAAGATCCAAATGCTGCTTAGCCTTTATGCTGTATTTGATGTTCTTGAGTTTTTCTTTTTTAGGTAATATCAGTTAGAATTTTTGTGAGACCTCCATCACTCGTGTGGATTAAAAGCTGAAAGTAAGAGTTCATTTCTTGACAAAAGTGACTCCATTGATTTTGCTAGGAGATATTTTCATATTCTGTTACCTTTATTACTTGTTTCACATGTCGTTTACTATTTCTTAGCATTATCATATTAATCAACTCTAAATTTCCCTCGTTAAGATAATCAGCCCTCATCAAATTACGTTGAACACGTTATGATCCATTCACGGCATAGAATAACAGAAAATCCTGAAAAATATCAATTCTTATCTGTATTGGATTGCTACCAATTGTATCCTAGTGCTTGGATACCTTCTTCTCTCTATTTTTTCTAGCTAATTCTAGATGCCAATCAGTGAAAGCCAGAAATTACTCCCATGTATGGGCTAAGCGTTTATTACATGTCCAGATTTTAATCAATTTTATTGTAGCAAAATAAATTTAAGTAAAACTTTTTAATTTTAATCAAATCTAAACAGAAATATCAGGGAAAACACAAATCTTTCTCTTAAATACACATTTATATTTTTATGGTTTTTCAAATTTATATCATAAACAAAACTATAGAATTTCTAGATAATACTATATTTTAATAGAAATATATCTATAATTTTAGAAGGGAGAGGTTTTTTGTTTTAGTTGAAACTAAAACCTCTATATGTGACAACTTTCGCTTGTTACAGGTTATTTATATTTATTATTTCTATATTGGTTAGAAACACCAGATACATTATTTACAGCATTGTGTTTGTGAATGTCTCTTTAATTTTCTAAAATGAATTTTGTATATAGATCAAATTTACTCTTTTTCGTTGAATCCCTCCCCTACTTTCGTCCCTCTTTAGGCCATTAAACTATTCTTTTTAGTTGTTTTCAAGTCATCAAATTTACTACCATATCGTTAAATTGTCCTCTTACGTTGAGTTAATTAAGTCAACGTCATCACAAAATAGATAACAAAAAGTAATACCACTCTAGATAAAACTTGACTTTCAAAAAAAAATTAAGTGAAAGAACCAACTGAAAAAATAAAATAATTTTAAAATGAATAACTTATTTATCCAAAAAACATTCTACAAGTTTCTCTATTATTTTCAACAACAAATTATTCTAGTCAGAGAGTCTAGTAGAATTTGTCTGAATTGTATAATAATTAGCGGATACGACACGGCCCTATTGTTTTCAAGTCCTAATACATCATTCGGACTTCTACTTGTCATAAAATTATATTGATTTTTCACCTTATTTTGAAAATTATGTATTACTTACTCTGTTTTAAAATTACAAATATGTTTCAATTTTATCAAATTTTAAAATTTATGTAATTGATACAAATTTAATATGCAACTTATTAATCGGAGCCTTCTAGTTCTCCGATGCTTGGCCATTATCCCTTGTCGTTTTTTTTTAAAGATAATTATCTGTCCCTCTACTGTAAAATTCAAAATTCCCTAAAAGTTTTATTTTTTATTAGTATATTTTTGTAAATATGATAATTTATAAATAAAAACTTACAAATAGTAATTTACAAAATACATTGAAAATATACTAAAAAATAGTACTTTAAATAATTTATAAAAAAAACTTATACGAAAAAAAATACTTATACAAAATTATTTTAAAACGCGAAAGTTATAAAAATTTCAGAGTTTATACCGTACCCTCCCAAATTTTAAATTTTTTCTTTTCTTTGAGCCAAATGATGGAATAGCTGATGTACAGTGTGTGATATAAAACGAGAATAAAAAATGCTGCAAGTCCATGTACAGATGTAGATGAGGGTGGGGTGGGGAGCTCTTTTCTTGATTTTACCTATATATTTATTCTCCTCTTCAACCCATTAAACAATTTCTCTTTTATAGTGTTCCTAGTCAATGTGTTGATTGACATCAAAATTTTTAAATGGCATATCATTTTTATTGGTAAAATTATCTTATCATTAATTAGTTCACAATTTGAGGTTGAGTCCTTCACCTACTTATTCTTTTCTTATCCGACTTGGTTTGCGTCTTCAACCTCTCTCCTTTTCCAATTTATCAGTTTTTTGGTATTAAATCTCAATCATTTAAATATAAATGAATAATTGAGATTAAAAAAAATTACGATATAGAGTTTCTTATGAAATCTATAGAAACCGAATCCCTAATTAATATTTCAAGGTTGATTTTATTGAATTTGGAAGGTTTGAATGTAATAAGAAAATATAATAAAATCCTTAACAATATATAAAAATTGTGAATCAGTAAAATTTGATGTCACTAGAGGGTGAAAGAAAATCTACAACTCATGTTTAAAGTAATAAGTATCATTAAAATATATTTCATCACTAAAGATATTACTATGTATCAAATTATTCAGATAATATAATCTCTGTAAAATATGCATTCCTAACTAAGAAAATTGGATGAAAATGGATTGTCTTTAAAAGGTTTGTGAGATGTGGATGAACTGAGATAGAGAATAAAATAATAAGTATAGGCCTTTTGGGAGCCCCAATTATTTTAACAAGATTTTCTTTTTAGAATCAAACGAATAATTATATTATTCGGTCACTCTAGGGTAATGATGATGGTATGACTGGTGACACGTCATTAATGGGTTAGATTAGTATTAAGTAAGCACCATTGCAATTTTGAATCGATTTAGAGGAATTTACGAATATTATGGTACGTTAATTAGCTAAGTTGATAATTAAACGTAACTATAAATTAAAATATTACTTTTATAATAGTTAGTTAAATTGTCAAAATTTTTAATTAGTATGCATATTTTCCATAAATAATAAATAAGAGTAATGCACTAAATTTCTTCATTTATCTGCCTAGATTATCGTAATATGTTAATTAAAATAAAATTTTAACAAATCTCTAAATCGATTATTATTGTCAATGAAATGGAGTAATATATAATGATTGAACAATAAACTTTAGAGTATATATTTTTTAGAAGAATAATTTTCAGCAAAAGAGCCGAAAATTGTACGTATACGCCGTATAAAATAAGAGAAATAGTTCATACTCTCCGGTTGAAAATGAATTATGAATTACTTGACAATTACAAATTGATTGTAATTGAAGAAGAGTAATCGATAAGACAAATCAGTTTGTGATGTATGTTATCTAAAATATCTCAATTCATGTATCAAAACTCTGAATCAAGTACCATTTAAAATGAGAATTTCTTTAAATTGTACTGAAAAATAAAGTGTGGTGCACAAAGGTAGAATATGAAAAAGCCGAATTATGTAATGGGGACCGAACGACCCTCTTGTTTTCAAGCCCCATCCCATCGATCTGCGTTCTACTTATCTTGAAATTTATTAATTTTTGACCGTGATATAAAAATGAATGAGTCATTCCAATAAATTATATTGATATATCACGCATTAGTGATGTGTGTAATTTATTTCTTTTCGTTATGTGACGAAATTGTGAGATGTCATGAAAGTGAACATGAATATTTTGCGATAAAATTTTTTAAAGTGTGATTATAAATTCACAAATATTTATTTTAGGACCCAAATTCTAAAAAATATAGATAGACGTACTCTCTTTCATGCTCATGTCAAGTTCTACGATACTTGATTAGAAAGAATTGCTAGTGTCTTATTATTATGCCTTAGCTCTTGGAATGGGTTTAGTTGAATTGGATTCTTGAGAATGTTTCCAACTCAAAGCATACGAACTTTTTTATTAAAAATCAGTAGTCAAACTAAAATGTTCAATAAATATTAATTGATTAAATTATGATGGGGAATTAGATGGATTTCATTTTCAATGATTTCTTCAATTTTATTATTGTTTTGGTTCGCATTAAAAGTTACTCCCTCCGGTGTAAATTGTTAGATTCTTTGAAGTTCTTTTCAAACGTTAACTTATTAGTCACTTTATAAGTTCTAATGAATTATTTCATTTCATTTCTTTTAAATATTATAATTATTAGTTCTTTAGGGTTGCTATTTTCTCTAGAATTACCTACCTAAAAGTTCTATATTTTTTAATTTAAATAATTGAATAAAGTTTCAATTATAGGAAAAATAAAGTATAAAATGGAGAAAGAAGGGACAACCCAATTAACTCCTACGCACGGACGTGTTATAATTGTCTTCTCTTATGCTTGGTCACTGCCCCTTGCTTTTTAGCCAGACAATACATCAATTTTGAAATGTATAATGTCCCTCAACGATGGTATAGATGATGTATATATATGAAATAAAACTAGAAATTTAGTTTCACGGAATGAAATGATATGATAATAAAATGTATGAATAAAAGAAATATAGATGTAAAAAATAAATATTATAAAATTATGAGTAAAATAAAAAAAAATTGCATAAAATTTTAGATGTGATTGTATGAATAATATCTATTTAGGATAGTAGATTTAAAAACACATATAATCTTATTAAAACAAATGAAAAAAAGAATCAATCTTACATACAATTGATCTAACAAATAATATAAAATTCATCCTATTCACTCAGTGATTCAACTTAGGGATGTAAATGAATACTCCATTCATTTCAATTTGTAGGACGTTTTAGCAATGACACATAAACTAAGGAGCCGATAATTGTTGGTTATTTCAAGAAAATTTATATGTTAAATCCCGTTTATACGCTTAATTAAGTGTCCTAGTTTTACTCCTTCTCAATGTCAAAGTTGCAGAAATAATTGTGAGCTGGGTCATTATTAGGGGTAAAGATTGAAGAAAAATAATTAATTTGCCTAGAAATTATAAAACAACTTACATTATGAAAAATCTCTCAAAACTTAAAATGACTTACAAATTGAAATTGAGGGAGTATAAACAAATACGAATATACCTATATCCGTATTCGCTTCATTTTAAAACGAATACAAATACGAATAATATCCGTCGAATAAAATCGAATACGAATACAGATGTTGGATATTTTGAATATATTTTAAGTGAGAGTAATTTTAATACTTTAGTAAAATATGTAACATATAAAATATAAAATTTTATTCATTTGATTAAAAAAAAAACTACTGTAACCTTAATATTCATTTTATAATAAATTATCTATAACTTTATGAACTTAATCTTGTTATATAACTTTAAAAAAATTACATATACCTTAAAAAATAACATAGTTATTAAGTAAAATTTAGTACAAATAATTACAAAAAACGGATACGGATAATAACGAGTACAGATATACATATACATTCGTATCCTATTAATTTTTAATCGGATAAGATTAATATCTGTTTTTTCAATACAAACACTAATATTTTAATCGAATATTTCCACAATATATATATATATATATATATATATATATATATATATATATATATATATCGATATACAGATGTAGCTGGGGGCGGGGATCTCAATTATTTAGATGTCCAGATCAAACTCCTCCCCACTTGCCCACATGCATTGTGGAGTAAATATCGTGACAACTATATATAATAATAAAAAAATAATAATAATACTTCTCCCTATTCTGGTAGCAATTTGAACACCGCTTCAAAGTATCAAAACTAATATCTCCATCTATTCTCTCCATAACGACAAATCAATCTCCATCATAAATATATAAATATGTGTGTGTATATATGTGTGTGTTGTACATTTGTTTCTATATTAAGCATCATTTACATTAAAATAATTAGTAACTATTGAGTTCAAAACATCATTGATTAAATAACAACAAACTGTTGGATACAATACAATCGTACACGTGTCACTACTTTGGAGTGGCAAATAATAAGAAACTATTATTGAGAGGCTAATAATTAATTCAATGGAAATTATTAGTGAGCCCCACAACAAATTTCCAGATATTCATTTGAAATTTTTATGATAGTTTGCTTCAAATTTAAAATAAAAGAAATTAATTTTAATTGAGAAAATGTCGATATCACAAAAACATTAAAATAAAATAAAAACCTGCGGAATATTGTATTAAAGTTATATAACAAATTCAACTTTAAAATTTTACAACTTAGTACAAATATATTAAATATAATTCTTATTGCAGATGAGTAATACATTACTCATTATTATATAATATATAATTATGCCATGATGCATTTGCTGATATATTGCGCTGCTTCTGAATTCAATTAGCTTTTAAATTCAAAATTTATGTGTTTTTGGATGTTTGTTATAAAATGCACATAACTTTAAATTGCTTTAAAAACAATATCTGTGAGCAAGTCATGGCTTGAGATTATTACTGAAACGCATATAGAAATGAACAATGTTTATACAACAAGTAGCTGACAAACATATATAAATTAAAATATATTTTTAATTTTGAAATGGAGTAAATAAAATAATATGTTTTATTTACTCTAATATTAAAAAAAGGGTAAGATAGATGTGAAGAAATTAATTTTATATTTGTCACAATTTATGACACAAGTTAAAAATTTATTATGATTTTTATTCGTTACAATTTATAACGGATGAGAACTAAAGTAAATCTACATCCGTCGTAATTTATGGAGACTTTGAAATTATCTGATATTTGACATATGAGATAATTAATAAATCTTGAGTTGAATAAATGTTACTTGCTTTCGAAAGTAACCATGGATGAACCCAAATATATATATATATATATATGTGTGTGTGTGTGGAAATTGGAATGCAGAAAATATAATAAGAATAAATGGAGGAAATAAGAATAAATGGACTACAACAAAAGGTGCGACTGTCCATCACTATTTTTAGAAATTTTCACCTATATTTAACTCGTTCCAAAAATCGTCACCGACTCTCTGGTCCTCTGTTAGATCTGTTAAATTATTTTTTATTACCACCAATCTTCCCGTTTATTTATTGCCATCTCTCTACTCTACTTTCCAGTTTTTTAACTTCTACCCAACTAAATATTCAAGCAAAGATGTTAACTCCCTTAAATACGTATATTTTCCAATTTGGTAAAAAACGCTGACACGGATATAAATGCAGTCGAACCAAAGTCACTTAACGCATTTTTTATTTTATAACTTAAATTATATTTTTTTATATCTTTTAAATTTTTTATTATTTTAAAATTAAATTAGCATTTATTTTTTTATAACTATACCAGCATTTTTATATACAGAATATAATAGAGATATTTAAATTATACAAATTAAAATATTTGAATAATAAATCTTTTAACATAGATATTACCGTTCAAATATCTTAATAGTTCTCTTTTTTTCTTCTAAAACCCTAGTTACTCTTTATAGATTTTATAGATCTGGGGATAGGTTTCTCTCTTAATGGAAAAAACTCTCTCATATATCTTTTTTAATATGTTTTTTTCAATTGTTTTATATAAAGTTGTCTTTCAGGATTTTATTTTCCTTATTTGGAATCATTTTTTCCAAGTTTAGATTTATTTATTCCTGCAAGACATTTTCTCCGATTTGGATTCATTTATCATCGTGAGATCATGTTAACGTGTGATGATTAATAAGAGTTCAGAATACGGAACTTAGTTAATTCATTGAAATTTTCTTGAATGTTTGAAGGAACAGTTGTATATGTAATATTCCACAAATTATTCTCGATGATAGATAAAACATATTTGTCTTATAAATGATTATACGGTAAAATATATACTTTAGTATTTTTTTTTAAATCGGATGATATGTAATAATTATATATTTCTCTATTATTATTTTTTTATGTTTATTATAATCGAATTAATTATACTCTAAGAATATTCATCATTTTACTTTATTTATAATTCAATTTACTTAGTTAACAAAATTTCCAAAAAATAAGACCTTTTAATAAATTCTTTATTTTATAAACTTTGGTTTATACTTAACTTTTAGAGTTTCAACTTTAATAAAATAGAAATGATAGAAGTGCTCTGAATGTTTAGATAACACCTACCGCCTAGATGAGACTTTAGTTAAAATTGATGCAAATTAATTGAGTTAAAAATTGATTTGAATTAATTGGAATTAGCCGAAATAATAGGCTCAACAATACTTTAGTAAAATCATTTTAATTATAAGACGCCAGGAAGTCCTCTTAGACGGAGGAATTAATTAACTTGGACAAAGGAGTTAATTACAAAGGAATTAATTAACATAGACAAGAATTTGTAGAACAGTTATATGTTCCCTCACTGCATTTTTCACTAAAATAAAATTTATAAAATATTCGTTTAAAACTATAGAATAAATTGTATAAAAAGCTATAACCTAGAACTTAAAATAAACAGTACTACTACAAAACTAACAGAGTAAGATTCCGTACGTTGTAGCCTTTAATATTTGTTCTACTCATTTCATACATACTGTGAAAAGGAAAATAGGGACCTTTGTGCAATTACACAATAGACGAGTGACCAAAATGAAAACTCAAAAACCCTTTTCATTTCTTTGTTCCCCTCTTCACATTTTCTACCCCAGAATTTTCTGTTTTTCGATTTCTAACCCCAAAAACTACATAAAAAGTTCAGCCTGCAACAAAGTGTAGTAATTAGCAGCTTCGTCTTCAAGCTCCCATAGCCCATCACAAAATGAAAATGGGCTATTTACAAGATCCACTGGGCCACCGCTAAAATCTTTAAAATCCACTTTGTTGGGGAGCCCAAGCTCGTCATCAGAAGCTTCTAGAAGGTGCCTAATGACCCTCTCCTTCTCATCCTCGTCATCTTCGTTTGAGCTGGACTCTGCTGTGGTCGAGTCAAGAGTCTGATAGGTTGGGTCGGGTTCGGAGTTTGGGCCTTGTAATGGGTTGAAAAAATCATCTTCTTCAAGGGTTGTCAAGAGTGCTGTTAACTCTTGGGGTGATACTTCTTCTTCTTGTTCTTCTTTCTCTTCTAGAGTATGGTTCGACTTATGGCGCTTTTCTTCTTGAATATTTTCTTGATTTTCATCTTCCCTTTGGCGTTTAGCTTGTCTTTCTGCCATGGAAATGAAACACAAGAGAGATAAGGGGAGAGTTATTCAAGAAATGTTTGTGTTACGTATGCATAGAGAGAGAGAATATAGATATGGCTGATGAGAGAGAGAGAGGAGGGGATGGCAAGGCTTATATAGAAGATAAAGAGGGGGAGGAGGAAAGTTGAGTTATGGTCAGGTCAAAATTAAGTGGAGAAAAGAAAGGGGAGAATATTTTGGAGTATATATATATATATATATATATTACTCCTCTTTTTATTTAGTTGAATTTTTAGACTTTAAATCATTTTTTTCTTTTTTTTTCCTCACATTTTAAGATATAGACAAAAAAAATTACTCTTTACATATTTCAAAGGAATATAAATATTTTTTATATATATATTAAATAAGAACAATCATGATATAATATAAAAAAATTAATATTATTATACTTATTAAGAAAGTAACTAATAAAAAAATGAAAAGAGTACTAACTTAATTCTAAAATGAATGACGTTTGACTTTTTCTTACGTAATTTTATATAAAATTTAGTAAATGTTAAAGATTTTATATAATTGTAATTTTTATATATCATATTAATCTTCGTTTAAGATATTTTTAATTTTAATAAATAATATATTTAATATATATTAAATTTTATTTAAAAATATGTGCAACAAACCAAAAAATCTGTATTTTTGAATGGAGAGAATATATTACAATAATAAAGCAGTAGATGGACTTATTTGGGAAGAGAGATGCTATTGGGAATAGAAAATCATTAAAGACGAAAAGGAAAAGATAGCGGCAAAAGATTTGTTCGGTTGCGTTTAACTTTAGTTGCTCTTATCGGTGCACATATGTGAGTATATTGGTCCATATTGCCCATTAATTTTTTTAAAACTAACATTTAACATCTGATAATTTATTTGAATTTGAGTAAAAATTGGATTGAATTTTATAAAGAGAGAAACACTTTAGATACCTATTTTTTTTATTTATAAAATTTGAACTCAAATCTTTACTTAAAAAAATAAACCTCTTATCATTTAAATAAGTGAATATTAGTATATTGCATATTGATTATTGTTTGTTAAAATGGTGGTAGTGATGTCATAATTTGTGTATACAATAAATGTGTATAAACCAAAATAGTTATAGGTTTTACTGAACTTTAAATGATTAATTATTTAGATTTAGTGATTTAACATTTATTATATGTAATATTTGTGTAACTCATTAGTGTAAATAATATTGTTGTTGTTAAAGTAGTGGTTGCATCGAATAAAAAAATAAATAAAAAACATGTAATCCATTACCTCTTCAACAATAGAAAAGTTTGAGTTTTAAATTTTTACATATCAATAAAAAAATTATTAATAAATGTGTGAGTATTTACGTGAGTTGCGAGAGATACTGGACAATAATAACAAAAGATATTAAATAATAAATGTTGAAACAATAAATTTTATGATATACATTTGTACATAAAAAAGTTGAACATGTACAAACATTTTTTAAACGTGGATGAATATTATATTATGATAATATGTTACTTTCCTCTATGTTCGTTATGAGGATTGTGTAGATAATAAGAACTTTTGTCTTGTATGTGAAGTTTGTCCTACTCACTTTACATTTACCAAGACTAATTTGAATAAATAATATCATATGGACTGCAAAATACAGCGAGGATAGAGAGTCTTTTGAGGAACATTATTTGTACTTTGAGAAAAGCAGATTATAAATAATGAAAAAAGCTGGATATCAAGCTCCAGCCTACAGTTAAAAAAGATGCTCATTCCGTTTTTTTTTATGCCGTTAAAAAAATTTATCTGGTGAGGGGAGATTTGAGCCCTCGTCAATACGGGAGAAAGATGAATTTTTTTATTAAAATTAATATTTATTCCGTTTCTTTAAATTATATCTATTATAATGAAAATGAGAGATTTGAGCTCTTGTCGATGAGAGAAGAGATGAATTTTTATTATTGGTATATGAAAAGAATTACTCCTTACTGTTCTTTTTAAGAATGTCTACTGAAAAATTAAATATATGTATATATACTATCTTTATTTTCTTTATCTTGATATTCTCTTTCTTAAATATTAGGTGAGTAAATTACTCTCTTTCTTCTCCTAAATTCAAATATTCTTATGTTATTCTTTTAAAAGCGGAGATAATATCCACTTTTATCTATACAAAGTTCTCACATATTAAAATTATTATGGCATAATTTTAACATAATTCTAGAGGGATAAGGGATATTCTTTTTGTATTTCGTGATATTAACAATTTTAAATTGACGTTAATTAAATTCATGTCAAACTTAGATTGTCCCAAATCAAGTCCTTTTTTTTTTTTTTTTTGAAAAAAAGACTTTGATCTTGTGTGCTAGTGAGGATAGAAGTGCTTTATGCCCTTATCTAACGAAACGGTTAATAACTTCTCTAAATTTTTGGCAAAGAATAATATTAGCGGTGTCTACAATTTCCACTCTAATTTAAATTTATAAATTTTCTATTAAGATTAATTATCACGCATAATTAGACAAAGTACCCTTAGTGCCTCGCAATCGAGAGTCAATATATAACCAGATATACTCTTTCTGTTCATTTTTTTTGTAATTCTAAAAATTTTGTGTCAACTATCTCTATTCTTGTTACAAAAGATTATTATCTTCATTCCATCTTAATTTGACATATATTCAACTTATTTATGAGACTTTTCATTGTAAAATATCAATTAGCTTATGTTTTAACTTGTTCATTTCAAGTTATCGATGATGAAATTAATCGTTATCGTCCCATAAATTCTTCAAGTGAGATCAATTTGTTTATATAAATAAAAATTAAAGAATTCTCTTACATAATTTATATAGAAAAGCCTTTAAACTAAAAAATAAGAAAAAAAAAATGAAATTAATGACGTATAATAGTAAGTTGGTTGGGAAACGGCTAATATATTAAATGCTAATAGATGTTAGCATACGTAGTAGCAGAAACGGTAGCATTTTTGAATGGTTGGTCCATATTTATTTGGTTGGTTTGCTTCCTTTGGGATGCTGCTGCTGCTATCCAATATCCACACCCCTCCCTTTTCCCCACATTTTCTAATTTATCTTCTCTTTGCTGATGTAGCTATTTTTATCTTCAAAAATAGCATTTCAATATTCATTATTTCATTTATTCTAAAAAAAGGTAACATTTAAGAATGAAATTTATTTAAAAAAGATATTTGCGTAACTTTTTATTATAATGGTATATGTTTTAAAATTTGTCATTACAAAATTTCTATATTATTTTTAATTGAACATTCATAATAAATTTTTATTATTTTTATTTTTTGTACGTGTAATTCTCAATCATAACATACATATATTAAAAATTGTCGAAAGTATATGTAGATTAATGTGTCTTCCGAATTAAAGATTAAAACGGATATTTTACGTACGTTAAATTTCTTTCTTTTAGGTCGGCAGACGATAAGGCAAAAGTATGTGCATCGGTGGATACAACTTGTACATTTTGGGGTTGTTTGATCTATGAGGACGATTAAGTTTGAATAATTAGTGAAAGAATTGTACTGTAATTAAAAATCAACAAAATATTAATAAAAGTAAGAGGAAGAAGAAAAGTTAGTACCTCAAATGCGTTAAGATAATCTCCTTGCGTTACCAATAAAAGAACATTTTAACTTTAAAACTAATTAAAATGATATTAATTTAAAATTTAATATTACACTGTTTAATTAAAAAAAGTTAAAATGTGTCTGTAGATTTAAGACGAAATTATCACTTATAATAAATCATCACGTCCTCTACCATGAAAAAAATCATCGGGTATAATAACTGAACGTCTCTTTTAATTCAGTTTCTATATAGGAATTCGAGGTGCAAGAGAAGGTGGACGGAATTGGAGAAGAAGCTTAAAATTAAAAATTAGAAATTATTACAACGGTTAAAAGTAAAGAACAATATTCAGTAACACAAATAAATAATATTACAAAAATAACTTATAACTCAACTACCTCTTTTCATATATCTCTATATATATTATTGGTGTGAAACAAAACTGAAAATCTATGTGATAATTAATTCTGAAACTGTATAGCTTTACCAACCAAATATTGGAAAGCATATAACAGCTCATATTTTGAAACTCTAAATAATGGATGGAGATTTAGGAGTTGGGACAAGGACCTTGATTGTGTTGGTGGTCCCAATATCTATCACCATAATACAGGGAAGCATTTAAAGTATGGGAGAATGGGTTGGAGCATCATTTACATTTACTACTATTATATATATATATATATATATATATATATATATATATATATATATAT
>CM025781.1:2254777-2272944 GCA_014636745.2 Centella asiatica | reverse complement strand
TATATATATATATATATATATATATATATATATATATATATATATATTATGGATGTCAAAAAGTTACTTCAAATGGAAACCAGTAGAGCCAACATAACTGAACCTAAAGCATACGCATTTATCAACCCATCCTTCCGTTACACTTTTGCAAAAATATCAAACAGGTGCAAGCAAAATGCAACATTACTTTCTTTCAGTCCATCTTTCAAGAAATGCTATAAAATAGACCAAACTACTCAAAACGCCATCTTAAAATAAATGAAACGACGCAGAGAAATACAAACTCCACATACAAATCCGAGAGAAAAATATATGGAATCACAATTTTTTTGAAAGAATAAAGTGTTTGCACCATATAGTTTCTCAATACTACTGAAAAATAGACCGAAGAAAGAAGTGTGTTCCACATGTTTAATACCGCAGCAAATTTATTGACAATCGAAGCGACATGACAAAAAAGAATGTTGATGCACAGAAAAAATAATACCCTATAGGAGAGACAATAACTGAATACAAATGTAAACAAAACCCAGTTAGAATTCTGGAACTAATATCCTATAATTAAGTGCTAAGAATAAACTCCTGTTTCGCATCAGCCAACTTACCAACTACGACTAACAAATTTTCTCAACAAATCACTAAAACTACACGCACGCACAAAGAAAATACACACACACACACACCACAACAAAATAAAAAAGCCAACTGACAGATGGTTTTAGAAACTACAAGTCTAATAATGTCAACTGTTTATTGTCCCGTGAAAGATAAACGACCATCCCAATTTCCAAGAAGATCAACAAACATGACACGAATTACATATCTCGGTTAATTCAGCTCTAAGAAAGGGGAAAGAAGATATAACTCATCTCTGTCGAAACAATGAAGAAGCCCTCAACCCAGCTTCCACCTTATATCTAGCCGGTCTGACTATGTCACTGTTAATCGCGCCCATCAGCTCCATTTGAGCTTCACGATTAACTTCTATTTATATCAGTTACTAACCCAGCATTTCTCCCCGACTCCACGCTGCCCCGACTATTGAAATCGGAGCACGTGACAAAACAATTATGCAACCCATTATTGTTTATATATACTTTGAAGGTTTATAGGTTGTAAGGATTCCATAAAAGATTTCATCCCCATCCTCTATGCATCTTAAATAGATACATGGCAGATTATTACTACACATACGTCTATATCAGTCTCAAGGTTAGAATAAGTATCAAATTATCTTCCTTGAGTTGCAAAATATAACTTTGTGTAGCATCCCAAGTGGCATTCTCAATGGACATTTATTTCTTCTAAAGTATAAAGACGAGTAAAGTAATAAAAAAGGCATTGCAGCTAACAGCTAGGGAAAGGATTCAAATATGACAACACCAAGCTCAAAGGAGAACAAATGCAAGGGTTACAGAGATCCGAGAGTACGAATAATAATAATAGAAAGAGAATATAATTAACAGAGATTAAGCAGACCACTAGCGCAGCATACATGTATAACTACAAAAACTATGATCACAAACCAACGCATATATCTTATTGGTGCTCTTCAAAAGAGATGAAGAATTATGTTATCTATGATTCATAAGAATACCATCAGCAAAACAAATCAGTCTACTTGAAGTTATGAAGCTTTCTATCCTTGGTATACGTAACATCCAACTTCATAATTTTCAGGTACTGAATATGGGATGATGCAAATTCAATGGAAGATAAAACAATTTGTAAGTTAAAAAATTATACTCAAGATTGCTTCCAAAGAAAAAACGTTCTGTTAAACCTCAAGTAAAATCTGATTATCCTTCTGTCCTCCCACTCCAAAAAGAAAAAAGGATAAAAATATAAGTAAAAGAAAACTGACTAAGAAATAAGAAAAAAATGTTGGGACAAATTACCCATTGGCAAGAATCCTGTGCCCATGTAGAAAACAACCTTACAGAGCCCACTCAGCACAATGTCCTAGTACTGCGTAAATGATGCCGCATAAGTTCAAAAGCTTCAGCATCCCATCACAGCACAATTGTAGACAAAACTACCAGATTGCTTGCGACCAAGCACGTTCCACTGAGGCGGTCCATCCTTTGGAGCCCAAGCATTGATTTCTATATAGCCTACACCTTGCACCCTAGGTCCCCCGATAACAATCAGTCGATCACCACATGCCCTGAATGCCAAACCCCAGCCATTCATCGAATCTGCCCGTTCAGGCAACCTTCCCACAGTTTCCCAGACTTTCCTATCCTTGTCATACTTTCTCACTTCCATCTCAGCATAGTCAGCAGCATACAATTGATTATTTACTACTGCTACCAGAGGCGGAGCTTCACCTGTAACGGGCATCCCAATTTCTGTTGGTGGTCGAGCCCGTACAGGTGACATGTTAGGTATTTCAGTCCAAACTTTGGTCTGTAAATTATACTCCTCCCCACATGTAAGAACCTTAGACTCACTACCTCCAATCCCTCCTATAACATAAAATTTCCCATCCATAAATACAGCTGAACACATTTTTCGTGGTTTATTCATGTTTCGAAGTGGTTCCCAAGTTCCATGCTCAGAATTGTAAAGCTCTGCAACGCTCAGGGTTTTACCAGACAAATCACAACCACCAGCTAAAATTGCAATTTCGCCCATACTAGCTGACCCAAACAAGCATCTTGGAAAATTCATTGTCATCCCAGACGACCATGTGTTGGTCAATAGACTATATCGGAATATGACATGGGATAAAAAGACTTTCCCAAATACAAGAAGCTCAGTGCCAACAGCCAGAGATTCCTTATCTGAAAACATGAAGCATTCATCAGATGTCATTGTTGGTAGACGCATCCAATGGCTACGAGTTGGATCAAAGGCTTCCCAGCCAAGGAGTTGGCAAGAAAAATAAACCCAGTGTTCAACTACATCATTTTGTCGCCTCAATCTATAAAGCTCTCCACTTCGGATTAGCTCCCGGAAACTACTATTCAAAGATGCTATAGCGCCATAATCAGATCTTGATGATCGAATCAGCACACTAATTGAGTTGTCACGACCAATTGCGTGAATTAGGGAGCTTGAATCTGAATAAGCACCTGCCTGCCGCTGATTACTGCATTGGTATTCGTCAGCTGGGCTCATGGAAAGGTCCTGGAATGTCAGAGCAGAGTCCAAACTTTCATCAGCACCTTGTTGCTTAGGCATCTTCCTAGCTCCAGCTTCATCATTGCCATCAGAGTCTAATGGTCGCTTACCCTGCTGAATTTCAATCTTTTCAAGCCGGTACTTCATGCAAGCCCAACTGTTTTCCCTTTCGCAGTTTATCGAATAGCTCCTCGAAACCAGACAAGCCCTATCCTCCAACATATCTCCCTGGTTCAAACCGGAAGGCACCTCTTTTGATACTCCTTAAAACCCTATACAAATCACCTGCAAGAGATACCTAGCTAACCCCCTAAACAAAAAATTGTCAAATTGCTGAATCAAAAATCTGATACATAACAATTGTACAAATCAATACAAAACAATAAGCAAACCCCACTAAAGCAATGCAAAAATTGTGAGATCAATCTGACTTTAGACAAGATTCGAAACCAGAATCAATCGTTAGTTTTACGATCCAGATCAGATGGTCTTTTACATAAATTCAACCTCATTAACAACAGCAATTATAATAGCAAGTCGAAAAGTTTCTCAGAAGTAATCAAATTTATCAAAGATGATGAGAAATAAGAAAAACCCAGATTCAAACTGCCGCAAAGACTCAATCTCTCGATCAAATTAACAAGTAATTAGTAAAAACGGATCTCAATAAATCGGATCAGTATTAAAAAAATTGATCTTGAAACATGGTCAAGTGAAGTATAATTGAACAATATAAAGAAACATACAATCCAACATATATGCAATTAACACCAATTAGATTAGATCTATTCATCGAAAACAAAGAGTAAAAAGATAAAAAGTAGTAAGATTTGAGAAATAAATAATAATACAAAAGGGTTACTTACGGATTGGATAAGAAGAAAGATGAGGACCTGATTGGAATTGAGCCGAAATGTAACAACAATCTCTTTTCTCTTTACATGTATAATAAGTGGGGAAAAGGATAACCGTATGTTTTTTCTCTCTCTAGACTAATTGTATACATATATAATAAGCATGTGTGTGTCTGCAGTTTCTGTTCTTGGCACTCGGAAAAAAAAAACCTTTTGGATCCTTTGATTTATAATTCTCTGAGCAAAACAATCGAAACAGAGGAAGATGACTCGGGGAGGGATTAAGGGCAAAAATTTTGGGTAGTAGGAAGGAGAAATGAAAGGGGGCTCCTTTATTTCTCCCCTTTAATTTTATTTCAAGAAATTATTATAAAACATAAATCATCTTTCTATAGATACATATATCTATATATAATCATATATATATAGCTGTATGTAAGAGATATAGAAAAAATATATATTATATATATTATACTATAGCAATATATAATCCATATATATGGAAAGAAGATGATTTGTTTTGGAGTGCGGTAGTAATATAGAGAGAGAGAGAAGGGGGTGGTGATGAAGGAGGAGGAAGGAGGAAGAAGAGGAGGGGGGTGGGGGGTGGGACCCGCTACCAGCTTTGATACTTTGGAGGTTTAGGCTTTGCGTCGCCGTGGTCGACTCTTGGAAGTGGTGACCGGAACCGGTGATAGGCGGTCTTGACACGTGTTTACGCGTGTAATTAGATATGTAGAGAGAGTGGAATATATATTACAGTATATTTTATTCTATATAACGCCCTTTCAACATATACAGTTAACTTCTTTTATATATTTCCAAAATGAATCATAACACGAATGGTTATAATTATAAAAATAAATTATACTCAATATCCTTTTATATATATATATATATATATATATAAATCTTGAGAATTTATTTTGGCTATCTTGATCGATGGAAATTAAATTATACAGTAATGCTGAATTTATTACTTTTCTAGTCCAATAACTTTCGAAATCTTTTACAAACGTAATGCGGAGTATTAAGAAGAAATTAAAACAATATTCGATTAAATATCATCAAATTTAATGCACTTCATAATTTTGAATAGAAGTTATTTAGTATAATTTTAACCTTATAAATAAATAAAACTTTAAAAAATACGATGATTTATTAAATTTTATATAATTTAACAATATAAAATTAATTATTTTAATAGTAGAAAAATTATGAAATCTCAACCATTTAAATTGCATCAATCTTTATCTATTAAGATAAAAGTGTTTTATATTATCGTATATAGGAAACTTGATGCGTCATACTTATTTTTTTCTTTTTCTTTTTCCATCCCTCCATACAATTTAAACTATATAAAACAAATTATAATTATAATCATAATCATAAAATGCATCGAAAAAATTGAGAAAATATGATAATAGATATTAGCCAAGTTCATAATTTACGCCATATTTACACTGATATTAGAAAATATGGGGGCCACCTCTCGAATTTAATGTATAAGGTTTAACTTCATTTTTAACGTCTCAGATATTCTATTATGTACTCTTTTATGGTTTTCATTCTATTTTTTACTCTGATTTTTTTAATGGTTTTTATATTTCATCTTTCACTATTTTGGTTATGTAAAGCAAGTAAGTCTTCAAAGAAATCTGTCCATGCCCTGGTCTTTGAACTGTGAAACTTATTTCACCTAAAACTTTTTTATAACAAAAGAAAAAAATAGGAATTAAAAATTAAAATTCAAGTGTGTTTGTGAGCCAAAGTATTCGGTAGACAAATCATGATTTTAACGGACCTTTAATGGAGATGAATATTGTTGTACCATTTGGTAGACAAAATATTTAATATATCTGTTTATATATAATATTATTTAAATATTTTGATTGGCTATATTCACATTATCTTCCGTATGAAGAATGTTAACACAAATTACGAAGTTGCATGTTTCTCTCCACAAGTATGAAGGACTAATTTATCGTCAAATTTAAATAGTACGAATAAATATTAATATTTTAATATCGTAAATCTATAATATGAAATTTAGTGAAAGTTACTCAGAGATGTTGTATTAAAGTATACTGTTGGTTGTAATTATGGAGCCCTAATTTATTTGGTCAATTGTGAATTAAAATAGAAATTTGGAAATCCTCAACTTGATTTTTCGAGTTATTTTTTTTAAATCAATCATAAATGAATATCTAAAATATTACTCCTCGGTATTAAATATATACACACAATTGAATTTTCTAAACGAAGTGGCTGCATTTGCAAAAAAAATAATGAGTCTTAGTTTTGTAGGATGCCATCCCTTTTACGTAATTGGATGCAAAGTGAAAGGAATTGAATTTCAAAATAAGACGTCGGTCTTTGGTTTAGTTAGAATACAATACGTGTTAAACTAGTACACCAATCCCACAAAATAAATTAATACCTCTATTTTCATATTGGCGGCCGCTCCATGCTGCACTTGGCATCACCAATTTTTTTTTCTCTCTTCCTTTTCTTCTAAAAAAATAATAGAAAAAAATAAATAAATTTAATGATGTAAAATACGTTAAACAGATTTAAACAATATAATCGATGTTTAGTACTCAAATTTATGTTAAGTTGAACAAAAGTACTCATAATTAGTTAAGAATAAGTGAGATCGATCAAACTTGGAGACTAACATTTTTAACAATAGCGATAATGTAAATTGTCTACTCATTTTTTTCTTTTGATATTTATTTGTTGTTAATTCCATGTTTATATTTATTTTATTGAACTTTTCTTTTGTCTCACTTAAGGCCGCGTTTGGTTTGTGTTGACTTTTTCACCCCTATTGAGGCATAAGCACCTAACCCTTTTTAACCTCATGTGTTCCCCGGCTGTCTTATGGATTTGTGTGAGAAGGGGAGAGAGAGAGAGAGAGAGAGAGAGACCAATAAACAAATTTTCATTTGCTTTAACTGTTAATAGATTCTCAATCATTTCATCTTTTAATTATAGACCAAATACTTTTTTACTAATTTTTTAACATATGGGTTGAGATGAGTGGCTTATATCTAACTTTCTTGCATATCACAAATGAAAATAATCATCACATTAGCCTAACCTTTTTCCTTTCTTGGTTTGCCTGTTCAACTTTTCCTCTTATTATTAATATTTTCTTTAAAAGAAAGAAATTTCAAAAAGTAATTGAAGTTATATGTTCAATCACAAAAGCTAAAACTACCCAATTAGGTTTTGGTCATCCCTTACCATTATAAAATTGCACCTATCAATGTGATTTTGTTGTTTTGTAATATTAGGCGCTCCTAATCAAGAAGAACACATTTGTTTTCTTT
The DNA here is from genome assembly GCA_014636745.2 of Centella asiatica. NCBI lineage: Eukaryota > Viridiplantae > Streptophyta > Magnoliopsida > Apiales > Apiaceae > Centella > Centella asiatica. Next base: position 2,265,629 of record CM025781.1, on the reverse strand, counting down.
TCCCCACAAGCCCTTGAGATTAAACCAAGGGTACAATCTAAAAGTCATGGACAATATTGTCCTTTCATGTAGCTAATAGCCCAAACCGACCAAATAATCTTGATAATGGTCACGGATTAAACTAATATATCCTGTTTAAGTTTTGATAATCTGTTGGATGTCATAGTCAGTAAATGAAAGGGACTAATATCCAACTCTATATAAGTCTAATATTTTAACCGTTGCAGAACAACCAATTAAAAAGAAATAGTAAAGTGATCTCCCAGGAAAATAATTCTCGAGTAGTATATATATATATTTTAATTATTTTCATTAAGTTTATGTTAGTATATTATTATGTGAAATGTTATTATCTGTTGAAAAAAATTATATTGTGCATAAATTACACAAGAAGAGTTATGAATTACACAAACTATACGAGAATTATTTTTATTTTTTTTACACCCAGCAAGAATTTTCGGATAAACTAAATAATAAGGGATAGAATGAAATGTGTTTGGATGGCGTAGAGTGTGGTGGATGTGGTGGTTCTAAACCGTTTGCTCTGATGTTTACTAGTCCCATCATTTATCCTCTTTTCCACTAACAATTCAAAAATCACATCCCATCCAATGGCTTACCATAGGTCCCCTTACTGTTGCTATTTATTGACTGTTGTCGTTATTAGATTTTCACATTTTGACCATGAAAATTAGAGGAAGAAAAATAAAACAAGGGAATTCAAATTTTGTTTCTTTGCATGAATTATTGAATTTCACATAAATCCCCACGTTGTATGTTATCAATGTGTTGGTGAAAATATTATATATAAATAAGGTAAAACTCTGTTATTAAAATATATATATATACATACACTTTGTCGAAACTGTGTTTCTCAAAGTTAATACTTCTCAAGTGATTATGTTATTTGAGCAAACAACTTACACAAATATTTGTATATATTTATATACAACCTAATGTAACACAAAATCAACAAATATTTTCTCCGGTAAAAAAAAGAGAAAATATCAACAAATATATTTAAATTAATAAAACTGATCAAGGTCCAATCATCTTCCATACAGCACATGAGAAGTCAACTTTTATACGCATACATTTATGTGCATGATATTTTACCTCTACACGATCATATGATTAATACTTTAATTTCGATATTTGTCTAACATATTTTTAGTTCTTAAATTTTATTTAATGAAAAAATTATTTCGTGATTCCAAAATTTTAGTTGAAATAATCAAATTATGTATAAAGCGAATTTGCTTGTTTTTATTGAATTGAGGGAATACGTACTTTTTTGACTTTTCAAATTTTATTAAACATGTCGAAAAATATATGTGAACTTTTTTATTTCAATTATTATTATACTGGTGAATTAATTTCATTAACTATCTAAAACGATTTTTCTTAATTAATCTCATTAACATTTTGGTTGTAGAATTTTTTTTTTGGAATTACTTCTGTTTTATTAGGATATTTTATGAACTTCATTTATAATAAAAGTATAAAACAGGGGTTTTTATGTGAATCACACCCACCCTAGTCAATATTTTGCTTCCCCCGATTACTTGCGGATCATGTCATATGCCTCTCACTTTTTAATGGAGTAATATTTTAGTATTACCGGCATTACCACTAAGCAATCAATCAAAAACATACTTATAATATGTAATTACATAAATAAGAGTAAAACCTTTTTCTTATATCATAAAAAAATTAGTTAATGGATGTTAAAGAAAGGTTAAGTATGCTACATGCCTTTTTGCTTAGGCTGATATTTACATATCGCTCATCAATAAAAAGTGACTAATAAAAACAATTAAATCTAAATATTTTAAGTAAAATAATGTGATTCTTATAATTTAAGCAACTCTGGTCGACAATAAAAAAAAATTGTAGTTAACTTTACAACGGTACAAAATAATGAAATTTTTTCTCTCACAAAACATGACAGTATTAATTTAATTGTTAACTTTAGCCTAGAAGATGAAAGTTTACTCTTCAAAAAAAATAAATTCATGTCCAAATGCTTAAGACTTATGGTAGATGTCTTTAAAAAAAAAAAAAAAAAGGGAAAGAAGAAAGAAAGAAAGAAAGAAAGCCCTACGGTAGATGTAACAGTTATAAGTACTATAGTAAACTATTTTTTGTTGACTTTGATTAATTCGTGTTATGCAGCAGTCTTTTATTTTTTCTTCGAGATCTTTTTTGGTGATCGATATTCTTCCGTTTACGGTTGAGATATACTATTATAGTATATGCTTCATCTCTTACTATAAATACTGAAAAAATTACAACAGTAGATTTTTCTCTTGTTTTTTCTTTGCCCCTCTATTTTAAGTAATTTAAATTTTATCGGACAACTTTTAAGAATTTGATACAGCAAATGTACTGTATATTGTACTAGTAAAACCGGACACTCTGTTTCACATAAGAAGATGTACTTGGTATTTTGCTTTAAACTAAATTCTGCTCACTTTTAATTAAAATTAATAAATAAAGTTTTAGTGGTGCAATCATAAAAATCGTAAATTATCTACGGAGGATTATAAGTTGTAAATATCCTATTTAGTAACTTTTAACGATAAAACACGCAAACTTCGAATAAAAATATAATTTTACTAGTGTAACGGAGAATAAAATAAAACCAAACAAGTGAATTTGATGTATCGAAGAATTGTTCATTTTCTACTTTTTACAAAGTAGAAGTTACTTTCTATTGTTTTTTTTTCACTTTTTCTTAACTTAATTTTTAATTTTTAACTAAAATTAAAAAGTAAATAATTTTTATTTTAAAATACAAAAAAATTAACTTCTAAGTTTTAATAAAATGTTAAACTTTAATTAAAAGCATAACTTAAACGAACCGAACCGCTCCTGAATTTTATCATGTGTCGATTGAATATAGAACACTTGTTAGAATGCGACGGACGACAAGTAGGCGATATGCAGTTTTTTAGAAGAAAGAAAAAGTGATATTTTAATGCTTCTAGTCAGCTTCGTACAGAGTCGGCATATAAGAACTTAGGGAATATAAGAATTTTCGTTAATTTATTATAGCAATAGAAATAATAAAGTATAGAAACTACACTAATTTACATTATGATTAGTTAAATAGAATATGTCCTCCCTCCGTTCAATATAATAACATTAAATGAATGGTTTTAAAAGGTGAATAAACTTTTAAAAACAATAATGAAAGAATTCTCAGATAATTCCTTTCCTTCCAAATTTATGAATATACTCCCTGTGTTACTAATAACTGGGGTAATTTGACTATTTCATCAAATTAATCGTGTTTTAGTGAATTATTATTATTTTATAAATTGATATGTTTAGACAATCTAATTAACTTAATTTTTGTTATAATATATATAATTTTGAAGTTATAGGTCGATCTGATTTCTAAGTACCAGCCTATTTGCGAATAGAGAACATATTTAAGAATATTTAGAGAATATATTCGCTTTTGTGCAAAAAAGAAAGAAAGAGAATATTTAAGAAAATAATGTTCTAGGCAAATGAGAAAGAGTCTTAACACATGAATGCCAGCCAATTCGCAAATTTTCCCGTTGCAGTCAACAAATAAAATATTTTAAGACCGCGTAACAAATTAAACACATGATTTTAGACAGCATAAGTATTAGTCATCTCTTTTATTTAGGGTCAACTTTTAAGTAGTAGTAGCAGTAGTAGTTGTGCTAACTCTTCAACTTTATCTTTACTATTAATGAACTGTCACGGCGGCGTAAAAGAGAAAAGGAGATTGGCTTCTTTACATCTTTAGTGGTATGGTGCATTATACATCGTTAATTTGAGCCGTTGGATGAAATTAAGAATATCTGAGCCATACATTTTGTTTACTGGCTACTTGTTGAACCGGCAATTATTACGTACAAATGAAAACTTTTACGCATATTGACATGGTCTTGTAATTATAAATAAAACCATTAAAATAAGGACTTCAAAATACGTAAAATCAACACTTAAAATGTGTGGTCAATATTTATCAACGTATGAAAAAGTGAACAGTAAAAACATGTAAAAAGTTAATTTTTTTTTTTTTTGGTAAAAAGTGACAAGTTAAAGTTGATAATATCATTTTCCATAAATTTTGATCTCATAAATTTCATACTAACAGTATCATTATACATAAAAGTATCCATTTTGTACTAATTGATCTCATTTGAATAAATTTTGATCTCGTTTTACATAAAATATCTTATAACTAGTAAAGACAATATCATTTTGCATAAAATTGACAGTCAAAGTGAGTAGTAAAATCATTTAATGAAAATTGATGTGACAGATTAAAATAAACAATGTCAGTTTACGTAAATTTTAATCTCGTTGCAAGTAAAAAAATCTGATACAACATTAACTATGTCATTTTTGCATAAAAGTAGGCGTTTTATACTAAAATATGTCATTTGTGTAAATTTCAATCCCATTACACATAAAAAAATCTCATACAGCAGTAAAGACAATTTCATTTGGCGTTAAATGATTTAAATATTTATCTTTTAATTTTACAATATTAACTTTTAACATAATAAGATTATCCTTTTGCTTAATAAGTGTATCCTTTAGTTTATTAATATTATACTTTGATATAGTAGGATTATCCTTTAATTAATAATCAAATCTTATCCTAAACTTAGTCAAATTATCCTACAAATCAATAGGATTGTACTTTTATTTAACAGAAACATCTTTTAATTTAACATGATTATCCTTTAATTTAAATCAAACTTAATATTGGCGGAAAACAGAAATCTCACACAACTCTGTTAAAATTTCAGGGAAAAAATATAATCGCACAAGTGCAAGTTATTTTTAGTTTATACCTGTTGCATTCCAAATAATTTGATTTTGTTAACCGAGTTGATAGTATGATAAATAAAATCTCATTTTGCATAAAAGTGAGTCTTGTACAAGAGCATTATCCTTTGTATTATGCAGGTATGTCATATCATTTAATATTTTAATTAGTATGATTATCCTTGAAATACATATTATTTATCAGGGTGTCGTGTGACTTAATATGATAAGATTATAGAATACTTAAAGGAAATGATTCTCTTTTCATTTAATAGGATTATATTATGATGATTTAATATGATTGTATAATTATTTTGAGCAAGTAATGCAATATAGTATTTTTTTTTAATAATTAATTTCTTTAAACATTATCTTACGTTATTTTTTTATTATTTTAATATTTCCATAAATAATGGATTTCTTAATGGTATTGATTTTTTTTAATACAAATTTATTCACTTAATTGTATTTCAAAATGAAACCGCGAGATGTAAGTAACTATTTTTATCGACAGTCACAAAATTTAATTTTATGTAGAGGAGTGGAGAGAGAACGTGAATTCCATAATGAATGTAAATATGTGATGATCGATAAAAACAGTCATTTATTTTCTGTTTTTTCTTTCAAATTATATAATTATACTTTTTCTGCTTAATTTTTTTTGTCTTCCTTCTATTTGTAGTAAATAAATATTTCCCTTTAAAACTGAACACAAAATGCACTTATCTCTACATTTTCTTTCTATTGATAATACTTGATTGAAGTTTTGTTCAGTTTTATGTTTCATTTTAATTTATCCATACTAAATCACATATTTTAATTAATTGATAAATGTTTTTTCTCAATTTTAATTTATAATTTTTGACTATCTATTTATTTTAAAATTTCTTTCTACAAACTGATAACACGATTGAATATATATTGACATGTTGGTGTATAATTTAACAAAATTTAACGCACAACTTTTAAGGTAGTTTCACTCATATTTACTTTACACATGTTAATAAGATGATGGTCAAAAAATTAAATAATTAATTTATGATAACAGATGTACTATTTACCACTTTAATGTAAAGAAGAAGAATTGAAGAAGTAGGCTACGACCGGCGCATCTGATTGGATGGAGGGATCTGATCTGTTCTGATCAGATCAAGATCATCAAAAAATTTCACATACTGTCACACGTATACACACACGTGCCGGCTTTGGAATTCGGGGGCCAAAGACATCGCTCTTGGATTGTGGGCCTTTTGTCGGCGCACGTGCGAAACAACCTCAACTCGACTCAATACCAAGCTCCACATAAAGCCACTAATGTTTTTTCTTACTCAAAATATCATGCAACTATAAATTGGTTACGGCCTAAAAAATTCATGGACGGACTCAACACATTAATCAATTAATTTATAAGATTGATTATTAAACCGAAACATTCGAAACTCATATTTTTTTTCATTTTTTATAAATCGATCGTACAAGTTATTTATAAAATTATGACAAATAATAAGAAGAGTGTTTTAAAAATAGAGAGAATAAATTTCTCAAAAAAATGGAAATTTTATATTTTGTGCGTTTAATATAGATAAAGTAGAATGATATTATTTTTCTTGAATTGAAAATTAGTTGTAATTGTTTCAATTAAACTCACATGAAAATATAACACTATTTGTAACTTTTACTCTGAAAAAATCTTATTACACAAAACAACCTTTGACTATCATAATTAGAAAGCTAATGTTGAAATCTTCAAAATTTATAAGGTCCAAAAGAAAAGAAAAAAAGCTTCGAGAAAAAGTCCCACAATAAAAGGAAACAATAGAAATATAATCCATAATTAATCATATATGTTATTGGTCGCAATTAGGATTTCAAAATCTTATTAGTCATCATATATATTATAACAATTAAATACATTATTTGTTAATGATATTTGTGAAATTTTATTTCGTTACTGACATACTCCGTAACGAAAATAAGTTGGATATTACTACAAAATATTAACTTTTTATTTTCAACCATATTTTGTTTACATATATAGTGACATCAGCTGATATGTACTGGTCTTTTCAGTTAAATAGTTTCCATTTTCGAAGTTAATTTGGCAGTATTATTTTATTTAACAGCCGCCTCTACGGCTCAACTAAACCTGGTCCTCTCAACTCCCTCATGGAGTATTGTATTTTATAAGGCATAATGAGTCAACTTGGCCCCAGTAAATTTGGTCCTTTCATTCATCCTATTCTGATTTTACAGTTATGAAAAATATGAGAATGCCGGTCCCGGTCTGCTTGCCGGCCGGCTACTGCTCAATTGTATATATACATATATACATACATAATATGTTTTTAATTTAATTACTTTCACAAATACTATCAAAATTGTTATACCAAATAATGTAAGACTGGAATACAATTTTCGTCGTATACTTTATTCTGATTTTAATTTTCACCCCATACTCAAATTTGAACTAAATATATACCATATTTTGTTTTGACCAACTAAACGGACGCACCCCGCATGCTTATACTTAATGGCTTAAAAATCAATATTTGGGGGGGCGGGGGGAGGGGTGCTTTTGTTGTCAAAAACAAAGTATGAGGTTTTTTTTCTCCATATATAAATATGGGGTGCAAATCGAAATTCAGAGTAAATTGTATGGTACAAATTGTAATTCAACACCAAGCTCTCTTTTCCCTAATGGTTGTTTCAATTATGATTATAGTTTTATTTATTTCAGGTTAAATTTTAAAATTTTAAAATTTTAATAATATAATTTATAACTGTCAAATATAAAACTTCTAAAATTCAAATTCAAACAAATGCGAATATATATGTGGGCGGGCATTAGGTCAGATCTTTACTTATATATATATATATATATATATATATATATATATATATATATATATGTATGTATGTATGTATGTATGTATGTATGTATTTATGTATGTATGTATGTATGTATGTATATGTATATGTGCTATATATATGTATATGTGCTTGTGAAAAGAAAAAAAAAACAGAAAAGAGGAGTAATTTAATTAATATCTAATTGTGGGATGAATAAAACATTTTTAATGGATTAGTGACGGGACAAGATTCTATTTTTATCACATGGAATAAATACCCGTGGTCAATTATGAGTTCTTCGATTCCATAATTTTCAATTCTTTTGTTGTTGTTCTACACTTTGCATTTTACATGAAACTGAACCAAATACATATATATGCATGCCATGATGTGTTACTTTTGTAAAAAAAACAGGAATCCAAATCAAGTATGATGAAGTCACGAATCAAATACATTAGAAGATTTAATTAGTACAAGTAACATCATTGAAATTGACTCCAGTTCTTATGTCCTTCATTTCTCATGTGCATAGAGCAATTACGTTATTGTAAACTTTGTGAATGATTTTTTTCTGGGAAGTGGTGGAAGCACATATTCTTATTTGATTGATTGCAAAATTAGTTAGGTGAATTGATTGATTGATTGATATTTTGTGCATAAGAATGTACTATCCAATCATACACCATTAGTATATTTTTCTAAATTTAACTTCTTCCCAAATTTAATTGGCTAATTAAATTTGAATACATGCAAGACGGTGGCTAATATTTTCAGAGTAATAATTATAATTATGTTGTCTGAATAAAATATATATCGGAATATATTAAGAAAAAAATTATTTTGACGACCATATATAAAATTTTATTCCGACAATATAAAAGTTAATGGAAACGCGGTGAATGTCAAAATGGACATAAAAAAAGGAACAAAATCTTGGAGACTTTAGTAGAGTTTAGCTTGTTGTCCATTACAAAGATAAAAAGTAAAGGCCATGAACACAATTCTTTGCCATTATAGCTAAAAAGTTCACTACTTTAGATAACTTTATATTACTTCAATCTCATCCATCGCCTGGAATTCACAAAGAAAGACATGGAGTACAGTTTGAAACATGTCTTTTCTCTGAGCTCCTTACCCAAATTCACAATAGCCCCAAGGATACATACATACATATGTGTGTGTATATATATATATATCATGAAAATTTAGGTAAAAATTAAAACCTTTGTTTGGTCATAATAAAAAATACAAATATTGTCAAATGAACAAAAACAAAATCATCAACAATCAGCTTGTGACTCGTGAATACAAAATGTATTAATGTGAATACAACTTTTTTTTTAATCTAATCGAGTGATAGTTCAACACCATGCATATTATTTTCGAATTCAAAGATCTCAGGACATATCTCAAAGTTTGAAATTATAATTAGAGAAAATGAGAAATAAGTGATTGTTTTTTTCAACAGTCACATGTTTATATTCATTAATTATACGACTGAACTTTTCTTCTCACTTCTCCATTTTAAGTTGAATTATATGATTACTTTTATCAGCATTTACTTGCATTATGCGACTCCTTATAGTTATATTAAAAAATATTTTAAACAAATTTTTTCTTCAACTTTTGGTTTTCATTTTTGCATCTAATCTAAAATAAAGTTTTAGAATATATATATCTTATTTAAACGAGTATCTAAACTAGAAATGGTGGGCTTAGTTTTTATGATTGGGGCAAGAGTAAAATTAGGGTAAAAATGTAAGACATAGACACGTGCACACATATCATCTTTTAAGATCTTAAATAAAATATATAGAAATAAAAAGAAGCAAAACAAAATGATAAAACAAAATGAACCGAAAAATAAAAAAAATGATAAAACAAACTTCAAAAACAAGCAACTCCACTATCCCCAACTCACAAAAAAGATTCTGGCGTGCACTCCCCTGCTATAATAAATAATCTTCCCTCATGGATCGAGGCCCCCTCTCCTCCAATCACATCCCTCCACGTATCCACCACTCGTGTAAAGACGTGTGGACACGTGAACCATTGTTGGATGGTGAGAAAGTTGTTAATGCGACTAATTGCAATTTGTAATAATTTATAATATATACTCCCTCCTTTTCTCTTAGTTCTCTTTTGATTTTTTTTTCGCGAAATTTTAAATAAATTTTTATATATATTAAATATTTAATTTAATTTAATTTTTTATTCATAACAATCTCCATTTAAAATATTTTTGATTATTAATTTTTTAAAAATTAAATAAAAATTTTAACATTGCAAAAACTTACCTAAAATCATGTAAACAAAAATTAATCGATAACTAAAAAAAATAGAGAGAGTATATATGTAATTCTCATGTATAATAATTCTCATATATTTATATAAATATTGTACCAGAAAACAGCCCCCTTCTCTAAAGATTGTAAAACTAAAAGCTTCACCATCCTCTTCATTGACTTTCATATGTGAATATCAATGAGTCATCGATCAGGACATATTTTATTAAATTTATTTACATATCTTTGAATTTTTTAATAATAATTTATATATAAGTCTAACATATCCTGTATACTATATTTAACATATCCTGTACACTATATTTGTATCTATATATACTACCAGTTACACAAACATGATCGAAATTCATAGATAAAAATATTTCAAATATTTCCAGTAATGTAATTTCAAATATAAACTTTTTTTAATTACAAAATTAGAGTTTAAAGAGATTTAATAAGTAGGCAAACCCAATTAACCAGAACCTATAGGTTTTGTGATGCGGGATTGTTCCCAAAAAAAAAAAAAAGAAGACAAGTAACCCAATTTACTTAATAACTTTGGCCGCACAGATTATTATCATGGATGTTATATAGTAACAGTAAATATTTTAAATTGTTAAATCTAGAAATAAAAATTCTTAATAGTTTAGACAACAATCGATGAACATAGACTTTTCTTGTTTTAGATTAAATTTTGAAAACCGTAAATTTTTATAATGCAAATCATATTATTAAAATATAAGCCGAAATAAATACAATCATAACCGCTATAGTAATGAATATATAATCTCTCTCTATTTCGGGGATGAACTGATTTGTAGTCTATACAAGTAGCCCATATATGTCCAATTAAATGAAGCATATATATATATATATATATATATATATATATATAT